>DWLS01003570.1:0-15467 GCA_018246255.1 Pachliopta kotzebuea | reverse complement strand
GCTATTGCAGCACTAAAATAAATAATAAGAGGTCTAAAATAGAATGTGAACGATGTAAATTGGCATTATGTATTTATCCATGTTTTAAATTATTTCACCAACTGCAAGAGGAAAATCCATGAACAGAATTTAACAAAGCTCATACTGGTATTGGCAAGGATATTGCCACCATGTTTTTTTCTTCCACTAAATATGATTTTTTTCTTAAATAAAAGTTATTAAAGTACCCACAATAAACCCAAAAAACGAGTTTTTATTTTTCCGAGACACAAAATTGCTTCTACCAGTTAAAGGGTTAAAGGGAACAATATCTTTAACCATGACTTCTCAAAGGAAAATTTTATTCAAGGTGAAATAAACAAAACAGTAATACATTATGTATAATATAAATAAACCTAACCGGAGTTCTACCACAACTATATATGGTTTAAAATAGTTTTCACACCCCAGTTTTATGCGGTGAACTTCGTTTGACGTGACAAAGGGAGAAATGCTACATGGCAAAAACAGTATATATGTCGTTGTACAGTTTCGTTGATACGAATCTCACTCGTCAGAGAAAAGCCGTCTACGAGGAGTCCTTTCAATAGCTCTTTGTGCGACTCTTACAAAACGTAGAGGACGTATTGTTCTAAGTTTTTTGTCTTTATGCTTTGAAGAACGAGGAAAAAAATACCTTAATATTTCCTAAATGTTGACCAGCCAAATGAAACTTTTATTTTCGATTTTAACTTAAATACTTTTTTAAACTTAATTACGAACTATCGTTTGTTTTATCCCTATAAAATAATCCATTACATAAACCTTTACGTAGATAACGCAAAGTATGGTACGCAAAGGTTATATATAATTCATCCTGTCTTCATAATGAAAATGCGCATTTTGTTTCCAAATTTTGCTGTTTTTAGTTATATGAATATCAGAAATAAATAAGATTTAATGGATTGTCAAGCTAATTTTTTATTTCTTTTTATTATAAGAACTAATATAGACTATTTATATTCAAGTGTTACTTACACTCAAAATATATATAGTCATTAGTCCTTGTCTTAGATAATTATACAAAATGGTATCACATATATTATAATGAATAGGTAAAAAAAATTGCCAGTTACCTTATTACCACGGTATTGAGACGCCATGGCAATGTGTAGGTGTGATTTTTATGACGTGCGCAAAACGTGTAGAGAAGTTCCCCAGCCGTTGCTGCTAGGCCCTCGTTGCTTTGAGCTCCAATACCTGACCATTCGTGGAGTGTAATGTTCCACGAACCACATGATTTGTCCTGTTATATCAACGAATTTAAATCGTTTTATCTTATAAAAATAAAATTAATTAATATGTGTAATTACTCCGCATTTCCTTCGATTGCATCGTTCTGAATATTGTTATAAACAAATATTAACTTAACAAGTTAATACTGACCTGTTCCGAGGATATATCTATAAATAATTGTCTTTCAACATTAGAATCAAGCACCCATGTGCATTGCTGGTAAAAAAACTCATTCAAAGTTCCAGTAACGGAAACATTTCTCGATGATATTTCACCTGCAAAGCAAATTAATTTATTTCGACGATTCCTTTAATAAGAAAAAATCATTACGATTTAACAAAATGGAAAAGCGGACAATAATCGACGCTGTAATGGTGACTTTACGGTCCTGTTCAAGTTTTTTCAATTCGGTATTACCTCAGGCGAAGTGAAACTGGGTCGTGGCATGTAATTTTCCCGGACGCTGCCCTCGGTACTAAGTATAACCAATTTTTCCCCCTTGACGCGGATAGTTAAATTGAACTGTTTAACCATGAATTTGTACCGCATATTTCGAGCAAGAATATCTCGCCGTATTGGGCGTCTGCACAATAAGTGAATTTTTTACCTTTTCACTTTGCATTTGGTTTGCGAATTTTTTGTTACACAATTCAATTAAAATTCAATATTAATTATAAAACACATTCCAACATTCACAACCTACCTTTTTAGTAACATTGTACAAATAATTTCTTTTTCGATATTTCATCAAGATTTAGCGAAAATTTACTAAAACATTAAATGGAGTACAATGTTAATCTACTTTTTTGTTTGCTACTTTGTAAGATTACAACTACCCCTTTTACCCTCAACCCCTTACGATAATTGTTTGAGAACGCATATATTAAGCAGAGAGGACGATAATATGCTGAAATGATGGCGATAATCTTACCAGAGTGAGTGGTAAATGTGCGTTGACCACACAGGGCGTCATCATTAAAACTGTACGCTGCAGCGTAGTCAAACCCTCGGCTGGCGTAAGTGTAGTGAGCTACCGAATATTCCAATCTGAGACTCGTCCAACTTCGCACAACTACCGGTAACCAGGCTGCCTATTAACAATAGCACACAAGTCTAATATATCAGTACATATCTTCAAAACAGATCAATTCTAACATGATTTGTCTTTAACAAAATATTGAGACGAGCAAGACATAAAATGCTGTCTCCTTACTCCAGTACTTTCACTATCTAGACAATGTACAGTAATAATTGCACACTACAGTTTAACAGTAGAAATAGATAATGCGGTATTATCTAGACAATCTCCGGCAACAAAGACCTATAATCAATAACATAAGGTGTTTCTATTTTAAAGTATAAATAGAAATTTTATTGGTAGTGGTTGTACCGTTTTATACCAATGTTAACTGGAACAAATAAAACTGGTCACCGTCGCTTTATGAACCACACACACGCTGGATTGCTGTTAAGTAATTGAATTTTCATTGGCGGAACTTTGACCTATCGGCATCAGCAATTTACACAGTGGTCCGACCACTAATAATCAGATCGGAAGTAGGCCGTTCTAATGTTTAATGACCCAGTTGATTTAAACGGATACCTCTTTTCTCTTATAAAGGCTTTTTATTAACATGAAAGCTTGTGAGTTTTATTTGTGGGTTCATGAGTTGGAAGGTATGTTTTTTTAAGACTACTCAAGCTCTTGACTTTAACAAGTATTATACCTAAATACATATGATATCTACACAATACATTATGGACCAACCATGATAATATTATTAACCTGAAAGTCACCACAAAGGCAAGATAGGTGTGTTCCGTCGCTAGCAACAAGGGCTATGTGGTCATGATAGTGCAAGGGTGTAGCAGCTCTACATTCGCATCCAGCATCACCGCAAGCAGTGTTGCATCCCATAGATCCCGCGGGCGCTGTACCTGGTGGTTCAGCACTCCACATACGATCAAGACGCTGGATCTGTTGATAAAGATAAAACCAAGGGAACAAAAATGTTCCTCGTTCACAAAAGTATTTATCAGTTTAGAAATCATATCGTACGTACCTCGATTGTTACACTCTGATTGATAGCAGGCATAAAGATATGTGTACATAACAATCTTTCTTCAATGTTCCAGTAAATGTGATGGTGCGACGGCGCGGATACGCCGCCATGACGCAACGCTGACAGTCCATAGTGAGTCGTGGCACAAGTTGCATCAGGTGACAACGTACCTTCATGCTGTTCTAATAATAATTGAAAGACGTTAACGTGAAAACAAAAATATCTAAACTTTAAATTCAAACATAATAAACAACGCCATAAACTTTTTTAACGTTATTGACACCAGAGATCATTTGCATGTGCTGTCTTTAATGACTACGCCTTTTGGATAAACTTAGTAACGTTCATTTTTAAAACTCAATATTTTTAGAGGAAAATATCTGTGGAAACTGATCCTATGAGGTCATTGCAATTTGAGATATTCAGATGAACCACCAGAATACGAAGGGTTGGATAATAAAAATGGTCAGTAATTTATTGAATTCCACAAGTAAACGAATGCAATATGTCCCCAACACCTTTTCTTTAAAGTAAGTGGTAAGACGTGAGTGTTTTGTTGAAATATCAGAAAAAGAAGTTTTCTGAAATATACAAGCTAATGCTTATTTCTTCACCATCTCCAAATGAGATTGACTTGTTATCGACAAAACTGTAAGAGTCATTAAATTAACAATTAATCTCAATATTATCAAACTATGTCGGAAACTAGGAACGATCTATTTTTAATACTACGATAAAAAATCTGTGGTGACATATTTTCATAATTGCCAATTTTGCATTGGTTATGATTTAATCCAGTGTGTGTGTTCATTGTGGTCGCGCCCTGGCCAAACAGTAAGGCCGACCAAAATTAAACTTGGCATTAATATTGAGGTGGGAACGGAGATAGTTCTTGGCCATATCCGGTTCCAGCCGACCCAACCGAAAGTAATGCCGAAAGTACGTACCATAACTATGCATATTTTTTTTCTTATTCTTATACAAATATGTTCCTCGTATAAAAATTACTATTTATATGTACTTCCGGTATAACCAGCCAACCGGAAGTGGGACCAAAAGTAATTTAATGGTGCCTATTTTTGTTATCTTTATTGAAGTAAATCCGCGTCCGCGTTAAAAAATAATTATGTAATTTCGGTTCTTGTCGACCAACCGGAATTTGGTCAAAATTTAATAACTTGCTTATTTTGTTAGATAATGTTAAAATAACGTATTAATGTTAAAATAATCGAATTTTTATTATGTATAGTAATATAGTGAGGGAAACGGTGTTTCTCAGACCAGCGTTTATTTATACTGTTTTTGAAATATAATACAGATTTATTTAAACATTGAGTAAACTATTGTATATCTGAAAAATAAATAACACTAACCATCATGAAAGGCAAAAGCTCCATCAACAAACTCCTCTTCGTCCACACTCTGACTTGATGCACGTCTAACTAAAATTGTTACATTAGCGCCTTTAGAAGTCACAGCTTGGCGGATAAGAAACCTTCCAGCAGGATCTCTAGCTTCCCTTACGTAGGGCCCACATACTCTTAAAAGTGCCCGATCACCTCGTTCAGATCTATTTCCCTTTTCTCCTCTTCCAATGAACTCGTGATATCCCTCTAAAATCTCAATGTGTGATCGACAACTTTGTAACCTTTAGAAAAAAGGAGAAATTGATTTTGACTTTTATTCTTTCTAATTAATAATCGAAAAAAGAATGGTATTTTAAAAGATACTATTATTTTTAATTAAAAATAAAATCATAAATCAGAGCTTTTATGATTTTATTAGTTCAAAATTCTTTTCTTGTTTCGCCTGCAAATTGAAGTACTCTTAAAAAAAAATGCATCCAATTCTGACCAAAAGCTTTTTTTTCTACATGTGTATCATTTACTTTTACAAAAAAATAAAATTTAACATGAAATATGTCAAATGTAAATCTGGTTTCCAAATTTTTCAACAATTACTTCCTTTGTTACATTTATTCATAAGCGACAGCTGCATTAATCGGGCTTTGATTGTTTGTGCCAGAATTGTTTTCAACGTCGCTGCGCTTGATGTATTTTTTTTTAAAGCACAAACATTTAAAGGCATTGTTATCTGTCCTAACTAACGTCGCTTTTTCATTTTATTAAGTTATAATCATTACAGCTTTACCTCGATTTATAGAAAGATTAATAAGCTTTTGTAATAAAAAACCAAAACTAAATAGTTTTTTTACAAGACATTACTTTAAAAAAATAAAATTCAGTAATGGATGTAATAAAAATAATAATTTGGATTTGTCATTTTGTAAATGTTATTCGCTTTGTAAAATAACAAATTATGTTTGCGAAAGGTTATTAGTGACAAGTTGATGCCGTTTATTACTATCGCAATATTACTTGAAACCATTGGTATTGTTTAATTTTTAAAATCTTAAAGCGTAAACCTTTCACCTTAAATTATAATTGAAGAGCGATACTTGAATGACGTCAGTGGGCGCCCCGAGTAGATGTATCGCGCATTGTGTCCGCCAGGGTGTGGAACGAGTGTCGAAGTGTCCCGACCGAATCCCTCCCGCTCCGTAGCCGCGTAAACTAGCACCGCACCCCACACGCCCGTTGATCTTGTTGGACGATATTTCATTTGTAATGACCGTGTTGTCCATTCCCGCCGTTCTCTCTGATTGTTGGAAAAATTAAATTAAAACAACGGAACGGCAACCGAGTTCTGAAATTATTATTTTTTTAATTTCGATTGAAAATTAATTATTTTGATTTAACACACTTGAGTATAAATGTAGAATGAAAGCATATACGTTTGGTCCACGATACGAGTTATATGTGACCGTAAAAACATTACATTTTTTATTAAGAGGAGCAGGATGTTCACTTGATTGTAAGTGATATGCCTGTCTATAACAAATATACTCTATTTACAAGGATATTCGTTCCAGTATATGTCGCCTTAAGCAATAACAAATGAAATCTCGCTAATTTAAATAACTACATCATCTTACAAACTGAAACCGCCAACAAATCTTCGGTGTTAGTATCTTTTAAAAATTAAAGACATATTTTTAGATGAAAAGTATATTTGAAAAGTATTGCGTATAACTAAAACCATTATTTACCATGATGTGAGAGATGTGTTAATGCGGCGAGTGGCGGCGACGCGGCTACAACAGTAGGTGGCAATTCACTGCTTTCAATTCTTTCTAAGAATTCCAATTTTGCGATAAACCCGTTGTAGTTGTAAGGAGGGATTAACGGCCCTGAACTAAATGAATAAAAAAAAATAAAGTTATATTAAAGCTTTATATTCAGAGTGTTTTAAAATTTCGCAATTTTAAATTGTGGATATTAGATTTTGAAGTAAAATTACTTGAATTCCAATAGTAGGTTCGGTCCTGGATATTCCAAAGTTGCACTTTTTTCCGAGCATATTGAAGCTAGAAAGGGTGCTGACGGCGAACTCCCTGCCCGCAGCGTTAAGTAGTCCGAGGCACAATGCCTAAAAAGTTAACCTTATTAGGAAAAATGTAGCACAGAATTAGTGATTTAAATGAGATTAAAAATTCAAAAAAAAACTAAAATTGTTTATAAAAAAATAGATGACTTTGATAATATTATTACATTTGTATATAACAACATTCTAACATAAATTCAAGTTGTAATAGAAAATTTATGGTTCATAATACAATGGACCCTAAATAGGTTAAACGTGACCGAAATATAAATGTTTTAACTTGCGTGTTTGAACGTAGTTAGCTTTGGTAAATTGTTATCGCTAATGTTTTTGGTCAAAAAATATTTACGTACAAGGTAAATTGTCAATGACATTAAATGTGATATGTTTTTAAGTAAGTTTACGCACAACGCTGTTATTGCTAATATGAATATGCTAAGTATTATAAATGCAGTAAATGAGTAGCATAGATAGATATTTTAAGTATAAATCAAAAAATACAGGTAAAGTTTTTGGCTAAATTAGTTATTTATCAAAAAAATTTTTTCGTGACTTATTAAATACCAGTTAGTTAATAATTAATGTTTTGGATAGATTAATTTCATATACAATTTTGTTATAGTAAGCATAATTATTTCTATAGGCATACTATTAGGTTTTAATTTTTTCTGAATTAGCAAGAAATGGCATGTATTTTATTGTATTTATTATTTACAGAATTATAATTAAATAGCATTGAGGTGTATAAAACTTCGGATGCTGTGGACAGAAAACAGGTTAGATAAAAATTGGTTTCCACATATGGAGAAAGAATGGCTACACGGTAAATTTTCAATAACGGGCGATGGAACGAATCCACAAGGGTGGAAACCAGATAGAGCTTTTATTCTTTTAAACCAATTATTCAGCGTCCAAAACCCGGGCCGTTAGAAATCAAACATCCTTTCAGGAGGTACAGTGTTTTTCGTCCTTCTGAATATTTAGGGGTACAGAGCAAACGTAACAAAATTTTGTTTAAAAAAAAAATAAGTTTAACTCTGCAAATCATGACACTTATGAAATTAACGATGACTTGAAGGTAAAAATGTGTTGGCAATTGTATCATACTATAGCCGAGATATATTTTAGATTATCATCACGATGTACCGACACCACAAAATCTGTCACCATTGTATATGCGCATCATACATTCACTTGAGATAAGTGGAGATAGTCAGAATCGGGTCACAATTCATGATCATAACCACTCTTACAAGGGTGAATAATTCGCAGGAAAGATTCTTAGAATAAGAAATTTTTGTTCAAAATGCTTAGAATTTTTTATTCAATCATATTAACATGAAAATATCTGTTCTTATATATAAAAAGAGGTTTTATAAATTTAACACACGTTCTGCGTTTGAGTCCATGGTATTGTAGTTCTGTTCTAGATCCTATATATATTCAATATTTTCTTTGTGTTTTAAATTGTTAACAAAAGCACATTACACACTTACCCATTTGGAAGTAATATAGATGTAAATATTATTTTGACACGCGTGTGCACGGAGTTTGTTGCGAAGAGGTACCGGCACCGCCGATGTGGAGGATAGAGACCAGGATATCCAGGGCTAGCCAACACACAAGTACCCGGACCACGGCATGATATATCCTGATACAGCCAGTCGCAATCTAATATATTAAAAAATAACATCTGTAGCAAACATAAATAATGTTCTACCCACAGTTTACAAATAAAGGAGAAAGAAATAATATAATGAGCTAAAGTGGGAGAGATATACGGTAGAAGATATTATTGATACTCTAGTCTATACAAATTACTGTGTTAACGTGATTCGTTACTGAATACCCTGAACGATTCTGAAACAAATAGGTCGCGGTTTGATGTTGCATTAAAGTTTTCTAGTGTGTAAATGACTACAGCAAACAAAGTAGAAGGTAGAATGTAAACTAATTATTCTGGTCATTACTAATCAACAAAAACAACTATTATAACATTTGAAAAATAGTACCTGTGTGTGGTATCCTAGATCCACCGCGAGGATGAAATCCCACACCCTGGGTGTTACTTAACGAAGTAAAACTGAAGAAGGCGAGAAATTGAGATCGCACCGTTTTTTCTGTTATCCTGTCAATAACATAGCTTAAGTAGAAACGTATTGTAACAAGTACTTTATGTATCCTAATATTTTTATGGGCACAAAATTTATATGGTTAGGATGTTACCTAAAATCAAGCGTTGAAGCACCATGGTCAGCAAATAATACGACAGGCGGAGTATATCTTTCATTCTCGCCACAAAGACGTGTTTCGGCTGCAACTTCTATATTCCGCACAGCGCTGGCTCCACTCAATTGCAACCACCCACCAATGCAACTAGTCGTATAAATATAAAAGTATATATTGCCAATAATATTATTTAAGAGTATACATAGATAATGTTTACTGAAAGACTGAGTAGCATTTTTTTATGTTCAATATTTACTAAGAATAATTAAGGAATTTACAAATGATAATATAATTAGTAACTGTCGAATGATGTTTTAGAAGCTGTAAGAATCTAGATTTTTCTTTAGTACCATCACGTAAGGTGATAAACGTTCGCCAACTTTACTCAATATATTATGTAAACAGATTGATAGCATCACATAATAATGACGTATACCAAACTAATATAGAAATTACTTAGAAGTATTTAACAATTGTGGTACTATTTTTACTCGACGAATTCAATCTCACGTCATGCAAGATATATATACTCTGTGCAAATTACTAATGTCCTTATAATCTGTAAATTTAGTTAGATTATGTGCTCAAACACTAATTTTGCTGCATAAATACCTTGAGCCATTAAAGCGGCCAACAGAGACAAGTCGATACAGCTGTATCTCTACTCTTTGACCGGCATCTGGTTGCAGGAAGTATGAGCATGCTCCTGGTCCCTCGATCGATGGTGATTTGATCTGCCCAAACGTTTTGCCCGATTTGCTTTTAAGGATGCGTGAATCAATCGTAATGTTGCACACTGAAACATATACACATGTTAAGGATTCACACAGAATACAACTCTTCTATTGCCAAACATTTGTTAAACAAACAAATTTTAAGCAAAAATTTATCACTAACGAGATAAATATTACATTTAATATTTAATGTATATGGTATTCTGCACGGGCGATTATCACATTCGTACGCATTTGTTTTTTATTGTTAAAACTAATTATTTGTAAGTCTAAGTAATTGACTAACTGTTGGAACAATATTGTTCTAAGCCGCACTGCGCGCAACGTCCAGGAGCCACGTCACCACACGGACACGCACCGTCCCTCACACAGCAGGCGCAGTCATCGCCACCATCTCCCGGGCAGGCGCACCCCGATGACGATTGTGTCCATAGGTCTACTTGACCTTGTGAAAATTTACAAACGATTTTATATAGTCCAAAATATAATAATACTCAACATTATTGAAATGTACAAAAATTTAATACTGGGACGAGCAAGACGTTCACCTGATGGTAAGTGATACACTTACCGATGACAATGTGACGCTAGTTAAGATTTTATTCACAGCATCACATAGCGCTCGTCGCCTTGAAACATAAGGTGTTGTCTCGTTACCCGCAATAATTTTAGTATATGACAACGCCCTTCAAACCGGACACAGTAATGTTTAAACAGTACTGTTTGTCAGCAGAAAATGGCGCTGTGGTCGTACCTACGTACCCGTACATGGTCTCTGACAACAGAGACCTACCGACAGAAAGAAAACTTTTTGTTTAATAGTATTATGGTCATGTTTATATATATATGGTCATTAGAAACAAGCTTTTCTGATTAGGAGTTGGATTACTCACTGCTTGCATCAAGGAAGATCGGTGTCCACGCTATCTGGGAGGAGACAGCGGTACAAACAGCCGCGAGCAGCAGCGCTAGAGCCTGCTGCATGATGCGAGCGTGCAGTCACCGCGCCCCTCGGCCCGCCGGCCAGCTGCGTCGCCTTCGCATTGGCCTTTACACACCTCCACACAGTGATAACTCATTCATTTCATTGAACAGTCGATAGACGCTCGCTTCTGGACATAGTGATATATATTAAGTTAAATAGAATTCTGCACACACCGTACAATATTTTCTTTTGCACATTTTTACACAACACGTTAATAGTAGTTGAAACTTGTTATTTATAAAGGTAATATTTAAACATACAGATTCTGTTGTTACCACCTCGACACTCCTTCAATTCTTATCTTTAATCTGTAACAAAATATAATAAAAATATTTCAAAATATAAAACTAAAAACAGATGTACTTGGTTTCCAGAACAGATTAATAATTTCACCAGTTGTGAATACTGTACGTACTAGATATTTATAACTGATATTAATATTAAGTATGATTTGATAAAATTCTCTTTAAGATATGGGCAGTCGCAAATATCATCAAGGATATTATTTACTAAGAAATATGTTACTATGCATTCTATTGACTAAAGTACTTTTTATTGAACTTTTTTAGAAACTTATCGTGTAAGTGATTATCTGATACATTTGCCTTTTTAGGTAATTTCTCTAAAACCTATTATTTATTTCCATTTGTTTGAATATTTTTAATCAGACTTTAAATCAAATTTTCAATAAAAGAATACGTAAGTAAATATGGTATACCACAGAAGACAAACAACTCGTTAATTATTTTCTTACGTCACAAAGCATGGGATCAATATATTATATTAAAAATTTGTCTAAAAACTTAAAATGCAAATTTTTTATTATATAATAGCTTATAACAACACATGCATCAGCTCTTTGCCCACTCTGGGACACCTAATCAACCCCACGTTTGGATTATCTCGACAAGAAGTTAATTCCCTAATCCAATTCGACAAGAAAAAAAATCTTGTTAAAACGGGATCAATTTTGTTCCAAAATAAAATTATTCGTAAACTCTTGTTGCAGATAATTTCGTGAAATAATAATCAATCATTAAATTTTAGTAGATAATGTAACATCAACAACCTAGTAGAGACGTGCGTATTCTTATTTTTCTTCCGTTATTTGAATTCGTATTTCGACTAGAGACTCCCATCTATAAATGCAATAATTCGACAAATGTTAATTATAAACCTTTATAAGGTCTTTTGATTAGTAATAGTATTAACCTCTGTATTCAACAGAGATCATAAAGAAAGACTTAAATACAAAGATATTTAATAAATAATAGTACGAAGTTTGTTTACATAATTACACGAATAATACTCAGGTAAATTTATAATCTTGGTTTTTATAGAGGATTATTTTCCACATTGTAAGCATGCTGGGCAAGAGTCCCTTGTAATATTACATCGTTTATCTTGAGTTTGTGTTACCTATTTAAAAAGAAAAATGTGAAATTAAAAACTTATTTTTACTTCGAAAAATACAAATCAGCTAAAATGCCAATACATCCGGTTAGTTATGAATAAAAGGATTTCATTAAAGACTCCATAAATTTTACAGGTTTCGTTGGAGTCATATTTCCAGTCCGGAGCTTGGTTGGTAATGAAATTGAATTTTAACTTCGCTTCAATGACGACATTTATTCAGCTTTTTACTTTGGCTTCTGAAAGGATATTGCGTGGGAATCAATTCAGGTGCCGCTCGTCCTCAACACCACGAGTTCAATATTTAAATTTAATAAACGAAAATATAGATAGATACCTCGTTTTTAATATTCTTATAACATTAGTACCATTTTAGGTTTTGTTATGAAGATTGTACATTATTATATTCATTGATCTCATAACAAACGAATTAGAGAGAAATTGTAGTGCAAATGGCAAAAACTGCAGTAAAGTATTGCATTATTCTATCAAATTATTATTTAAATTATATACTACACTGGGCTATAAGACAAGAAAAAACCTAACTACCTTTTTCTGTTTACAAGGGACGCATTGTAAGGCCGTTGATTGTTCTTTCTGTGTGGGAGTAAAACTGCACACCATTTTACAAACGCGTTTGGCTACATAAGTAGGTTGATTTATCTAAAAAAAAATAAACGAAAATATAATTATAGTTTTGTATACTCAAAAGACTTTATTTCTCCAATTAAATAGATACAACTCAATTTCTTATATACAGATCACGATAATGAAGACGCAAAATCGTATAGTAAATGTTTATGCGTCGCAATGGACGGAAATATCGTTCGGGCATTGATACAAGAAATTTGTCGTTCCCAACACTCTCGAATGTTCTTGATCTTGCATTCCATTACGCTTGAATGCTGTCACAGGCAAATTTTGTACCTATAAGCACATGTAATTTAATATTCTAAAATTTTTAAGCGCTCTATAGCAAACTTTCTTACGAGAATCATTCTCATCATATAGATCATTAATAGGTAGAATGTTTTCATTTTTTAGCAAGAACAGAAGCTAGTTTCTTCACCGGTTCGATGGGCATGTAATATGGAGTATCAGTCAAAACTGCGGTGTATCGACATTGGCGTAAATACGATATACCACCACTCTCGATAAACTTTTGATCTTGAAGGCCGTTTCGTCTAAGCGCAGAAGATTGCAAACTTTTTACCTGCCAAGTTTAGTGCAAATGTTTAAATAAGATATCCTTATCGAAAAAGAACAACAGTTCACCTTACATCTCGCTTATATTTTTATGGTAAAAGTTATAATTTTAAATGAGTTTTTTTATTATTAATGACTAGCAGAAAGATCAGTTAACAAGTATTTATGAGAGGGACGTTATTTGCCATGTTATTTGTTTAGTATTAATGAATAATTATACGATAGTCGTAGTTATATTTATATTTTAAATGCTAAATCAACAGGACAAATAAAACCAGGTGGGCTATAAACCTATTTAAAACCACACCTGTCTTGTTTATAAGTATTCGCTGAACTCTACCTGTACGATGCTCTACCAAATTCATAACTCTCGATTTTAAGTTTAAGTTGCGAGTGAATCTTTAGAATATAAAATTGAGAGATATTACGATAATAATTCTTATCAAGTTTATTTGCAAACGGCGTTGCAATAATAAAAATGCTGTCTTAACTGAAGCCCAGTAATTTTCCTTATATATTTAATGAAGAGGCTTATTCGTTCTGTTAAAGGACTTCTTCCTTAACTTAGTTATTTGTAATTTCAAGTTCTTCTTTGCATTGGTTTTATAGGATGTACTTCTTGTGTAATTTTTGGGAATATTGTCTTTATGGGATCGACAGATGTGTAAACATAGTAGTTATTTTGTTTCTCTACGGCACATAAGTAGCGCATGGCTCCCCTATAGCCAACAATCTGATCTTGTACTCCGTTCCTTTTATATGCAGTGGTAGGTAGCCTACCGTGGACTTTAGGAACGTATTGTTCCTGAAACCAACGGAGAAAATCATTTAAAAAGCCATTGGTTAAAGGATCAATACATTATTAATTACTTTTCGGACTAAGAATTGAGGTATTTAATAATTTTAGAGATTGATTCATTTTCAATTTTCAAACAGGTATTAAAGTGTTAAAAATGCCTAATGAAACTTACAATTCGGCCATCTTCATATCGGTAGCAAGGCATAATGTATTTCACAGGAGGCTTCACAGGCGGGCAGGTTGGTTGATGACAAGTTGGGCAAACATTTTGTTGTGGCTCTTCGCACCGTTGACACTTAAAATTGCCTTGATCATCAGAACTTGGTTTTTTTGCCTGTGGAGGACTTGATGGCGGTTTTTCACAGCAGAATATGACTTGGTTCTCGTTGCAACACGGTTGACACGGTATAAATACCGGCTCGCTTTCGCAACATTTGATCGTGGGGCATGGACTCAAAAGTACCGGCGTTACTGAAAAGTTCTCGCATTCATTGACGTAACAACAATCCATTGTTTTTAATAAATTTTGTAAAAGTTTTAAATTTTTTAACTATAATTTTATGTATTTTCTTTAAAAAATTCACGGCAAATTTCAAAGGCTTTTCACCATTAGTGTAATAAGACAAATTCAAATTTTATTATCGTTAAACTTTTTTGATTATTATTTTAGGTGCCAGTCATTCCATCATTAAAAAAGTTTTCATATTATGCTAAAAACTGCATTGCTTAAAGATTATGCAAAAAATATTTATAGTACTTAGGTATCAGTTCAAAATGTTTATCTAGAAAACTTAACCAGTTGTTTATTGTAGTTTAAATTCTATGGATAGTAAGTAATTTCCAGTCTGATTAACTAATTATCACGTAAATGTGACTCCTGGGTGCGTGAAATTAATACAATTTTTTGTAGTCCCATGTATAGAAATTCTTGTTCTAGTCTTTAGGCCGTGGATTTCTGGATCATAACCAGGATCTGATTAGCTATATTAATCCGTCAAACGGCTGTGCCAAAAAAATTAAAAAATAATACTTTCCTCAGAAAATTTCTTTAAAGTCTCATAAAAATAATAATCTTGTAGTAAATTTGGTAAATGTTTTGTTGCAAGTTGCAATTTATGTTTACCCATCTTTTTATTCCCTAAACCAACTACTGGTACAAAACAAATGTTTAGTTGGAGAATTTAACCATTGACAGCCTGATTTACGAAAACGATTTTATTAAATATTACTGTATTTTTGCTCGAGGGTCTAGATGAAGTAAGAAAGTAATTCCAATACCAATCTATGCAGAAAAATAATGAAACGGTTCAAAAAGTTTT
>DWLS01003569.1:0-15468 GCA_018246255.1 Pachliopta kotzebuea | reverse complement strand
AACAAGTCAGTGCAAGGTTTTGCTGCGACTCTCAGGTTTTTACAAGTTCAAAATGTATTGCGATCACAAAGCGAATACCAACATACTACAAATTACACTATTTTATAAACATATATAATACATTTTTTACTTCATTGGTACTTTTATAAAGAATGTATGTTTTGATATTATAAGATAGTATGATGTAAGTAAATAGATACTATCAGTGTTTGTGTTGAGATCCACTATCGTAGACACGCATTTTCATTTCATGGACCCCCAAATTTTTTTTCGCTGACGTAGACCCCTTGCAGGTTGTCATAGAATCACTGCTCTAGATCGACAGAGGACATAAAAAGAGTTATTTAGAGTCATTGGATTCAAACACAAGATCATATTTCGTGATATACATTACTAGAGATTTATGTAGAGGAGTGGACGTCAGTTGAAATGGTGGTATAGTTTAATGAATATCTAGTATTGGTTAGAAACAATACACAGCATTGGAAGTGGCCGCGCTCAACACAAAAACGCAAGTACGCCGCGGTACCCGCCACTTCATCACAATGAATCCGGATGCGGAGGGCTCGCATCTGCCGGGGGCCCGATCCCGGCGAGCCGGCCCCGAACACGCCCGCTAAGTTAACCAACTCGCACACAACCATATCACGGACAGTCCCGAATTCAAACAAAATATATTAAACAAAAAAAAATAAGGATACTAGCAATACTATTGATTTTGACGATGCTATCAAACCGCAAAAGGCATCATCATCAGCTTGTTCCTAATTTAACGATCACGGCTGGATTCGATCCTCTTCGATTGGTGGGGAGATTTAGGCCGTGTGCCAATGGTGGGTGAGGAGCACAATTAGTTACCCAAGCTTGCTGTTGCCATCCAAAATTACACGTTATATTTTTTTTTTATTAAATAATACTCTTTCATTCCTCGGACTATAGTCGGTGACCTTGTTATAAAAAACTTATGTTTTAATAATTTTTATCAACTAATCGCAAAAGCCGATAGATTTACATTGTTACTTGCTAATTATTTGTATCATCCTGTGTAATCTTTTCCATAAATTTTAAAAGTACTTCTTTATTATGAGTCATTATTATTTCGCTTAGATTTTATTTACTTATCTTCTTGTCCATTCTCATCTCTATATCTGTCCTATCGCTTGAATACTTTGGACGATCTATAAGAAGGTGCATAATACTTTCTTCAATGTTAGGATCACAAGCACAAGACGTCTTTGCGTTTAAATTTATATAGGTATTGGCCAAAGCCCCCATGTCCAGTGAAAGCCTGAACAATTAGCGGATTCAAATTCGTTTGACACGTTATATTATTCACTGTTACATGTTATATAAAAAACAAATACAGCTAAAACCTGCTCAATTCTAATTTGTTACTTCAACTCTATATGGGATACGAGGTTGTTTCTTTTTTTCAGGTATACATGAAGTATTTACGGTTTCCGAGCTGAAAGCACTCATTAGCCATTGCACAGAGATTTCGCTTCCACATTCTACTTCATTTCAAAGCTTTGAATTAAGCTCCGAGGAAGAAAAAATATAACCTTTTCAGTGACGATTTCACCGATTGTGTTACGTTATTACCGTTACCAATCCGTTACACAACTATTACTCTAATTCATATTAATATTATATGCATATAAATACAAAATTAACTGTTTAACTTTATGAAATATAGTAACTTTTTATAGTTAACCTTTAACTAAACCAATGACTTAAGTGATTAAGAATTTTGCTGTTTGTATGCCAAATAGTAATGTACAAACATTACTGTCTTGTGGTTTGAAGGTTATTGTATTATAGTGAAAAAACTGGGGTAAGAAGACTTAACAAGTAACGTCTCAAGGCGACCAGCGTGATGTGATGGTGTGTATTATTAGGGGCCACGTTGTACCATCATGTATATTTAGTTGTTTGGAAAATAAAAAAAAAATTGTTAACATTTGATTATTTCAATAGAATACAGCCTCGGTGTTTGGAAACGGGTGGGATAATAAAAATTCCTACAAAAACTGTCCGCAAAAAAAATCAAACAAGTATTGTTATTGTAGTGAAGTAGCGGCGAAAATAAACTGGAGCCCGCTGGAGTCGGCCATCTGCCCCGCACGTGGGGCCCGATTCGGGGACCAGGGGACCGCACGAGGGGTGTACCCTGTGCATTCTGTTCATGCTGTGTGTGTGTGGGAACCCGGGCATGCGGGCATTTGAATGGGGCAATTCAATTTTAGGAGGCGCCGAGCGACCGGCCCCGCACACCGACACTCATCACCCGTGTGAACAGTTTCCGGGTGCCATCGTACTAATCACCAATAACCCCGGGAATCAGGCCGTTGCTCCTCTAACTACACTCTTCAAAAGGATAATGATAAATGAAGAGATCAGAATAAAAATGCGACCAATTTGATCTGAGAGTGAATGATAAGAGAAGGTATGAAAGAGAGTAAAGTAAATATGAAATCTACACCCTTCTAAAATCCCTTCCTATATATATTAATATTGATCCAGTAATGATAACCTAGTTATTTGAACGTCGGCCTGCACCAATGAAGGTTTCAATTCACATACAGTTAGTATAACACCAAGTAATACCACGTGCTGTAACGGTGATGGAGAACATCATGAGGAAACTATATCTATGTGATGACCATCCATCGGACTGCTATGTGGAATGGAGAAGGCAATGCCAACACCACTGCATACTGACAAGGAAGTCGTCGTGTGGTTCACTGCAGATGATCACGACCAACAGTCATGAGGAAGTACGGCTTAGAAGAAATATACTATTAACGAAAATTTTAACATCATTCAAGAGAAACTTGACTTGTGAATAGTATGCACCGCTGTAGTGAATATTATTACTGGTAACATTTGCAATTTTTTGATTACTCTACGAAATGAATCAAGCGTGATGTTAAGTGATACGCTTGTCCTATAATATGTCTCTGTTAAAATGGTATATACAGCACCACATTGCGCTCGCATACATAAGGTGTAAGTCTCATTACCCC
Organism: Pachliopta kotzebuea; assembly: GCA_018246255.1. Classification (NCBI taxonomy): domain Eukaryota; kingdom Metazoa; phylum Arthropoda; class Insecta; order Lepidoptera; family Papilionidae; genus Pachliopta; species Pachliopta kotzebuea. Next base: position 12,442 of record DWLS01003569.1, on the reverse strand, counting down.
AGTAATTTCACCAGCATACAGCATCCTTCAAACTAGAACAGTAATATTTGCAGAATACTGTTTGTCAGCTGCAATAGGTTCTACTGTGGTACCTACATAGACCTACCCACCAGTAAATATAATCTATTTACGTTTTTCCTTACATACATAAGTTTAGTTAATAAACCTATAGATTATTTACAATCGTTCAAAATTCAATTAAGGGCTAGGGTAGTGAGAAATGGCCCAAATCCCACACTATTGGTGTGACTTATTATATATATTCAGGTTACGTACATCGGCTCATGATGACTCATTCATTGAATGAACTACATTTGCAGACACTATCTATTGTATCATGTCCTTCTTTTTCTTCCCACCTCTTCCTCCTTCCTCAAATCCTCTTCCCTCGTCTCTTTCCTCTCCCTTATATTATATATTTCAGCATGCGGAGTTCGGATCCGCGAGCTCAGGGTCCGACGAAGCTTTAGCAATTGATAAGAAAGCATACTGACCAGAAAAAAAAAAATGCCGACACAACCTATTGAGTCTCATACAACATCATACAGTACATATATATATTTACCACAACATATAGTCATCACGTGTTACATTTCTATGAGACACGGTTCAGTTTGAACCAATAACAAATTCCTACTGGCGGGCAGTACACCGGGGGTAGTTTCATCAGTAACATTATTACGCTTTGGCACATGGGGGTAGGAATGCACGGCTGCCGGCAGGGTGGAGGAGGTGGGGGAGGAGCAGCAGCATTCCTCACCAGGGACAACTCCACGTCATAACGTGCTGCTACGAGGCGCTCACAAAGGAACTTTACACGATGATTAATTATCAGCTAAAACCATAATCTCTGCACACGGGACTACAACCCCCGACCCCCTACCCTCCAACCCCCGGCACTGCACAGCGGGTCCATTATGTATTGTGCAATGGACCAGCAACGGCCAAAACTTCATTGATCACTTTAGTTCCTTAATATAAAGTTGAAGCGAGTTATACTATCGTTTGGTAAGATAAGTAACAGCTTTAGTTCAAGTTAAGCTTTTTATTATGTTATAACATTTATTATTAATTACTAAAATTTTTGTTTGTTTTAACTCAACTTTCATTAGTTAACTAAAAGAGAAGACTCGTATCAACGATTTTTTGTATTAAAAAAAAATTATATATACTTTATAAATATATGAATAAAAATAATAAAAAATATATCAGTAACGAATAAACTATACGAGTTAGGTACTACAGATCTATTCTACTGCCAAATAGTAATGTTCAAACATTATTGTGTTTACTGAAGAGTGCTGTATGTTACTGAAATTACTGCGGTAACGACACTTAATTTTTTTCTCAAGGTGAGTATAATGTGGTGCTGTGTATATCATTTCAACCAGCGATATATTATGTGCAAGTATCACTTACTATCAAGTGAATAGAAAAAATCTAGCATTATCTGTAACTAGTACGAGTCTATAATTCTATTACAGCGTGATTTCGTTTGCTTATAGATCCAACAAAGCCACATCCAGCCCCAGCCAGGGTATAGAGCGTTATGCGGAGCTGTGCTGTAATTAAAAAAAAGGACTAAGTGCACCCAATTAGCGAGCGACAAAAATAACCAATCGTTGGAAGAGAAAGGGAAGCTCTAGCAGGAGCACGGGGTTGGAGGCTGGGGGATGGGGGTGGGAAGCTGAGAGATGAAGTCACCAGACTGGGATAGATGCCAATCGATTTTTTATACGGCGCAGCTCCGACGCACTTATTATAATATTAAGTACCAACTAAACATTACATATTTTTTTATTCAACGACCAAGACATTCACTTGATAATAAGTGATACTCTTAACTCATTGCGATCGGGAAACGAGATTTCTCACTTTTAAAAAAATTACGTACGTCGTTTGTGCACTTTGCTGATAATTTACGTAGTCATCGGAAAACGAAAAATCTCGTTATTAAAAAAAAATTAGACATCGGGAAACGAAAAAATTTTAATTTGTGTACTTTGCTGGTAATTTTTAAGAAGTACCGTTACACAAATGAAGCTGTTTCACCAAATATCATACCAAAAAATAATACTTATGTACAACATATAAAAATTTCAATACAATATATTAATTAGACAAATAATAACCGCAGTTTTAATTCACATACTCAAATAGTTTGATTTCATTAAAAATAACTCGATTTATAGACAAGTTTGAGCAAAAATCGCCCGATGGCAATGTGTTATAATGACTCTAGCAGACCACACTCTCATTGAGATCAATAACAAAAACTGATATAGATTTGATAAACTGTTACATTAATATAATTCTAAGAGGTGTATACGATCCCTCGAAATTTGGGTCAAAGCTAATCTCACCAGCTCTTGCCACTTTGCTAATCATCAAACGAGCTTCTAACTAATTCGCATTGGGTCTGAATAGTGGCATACCCCAATAGAGGACGTCTGTCGAATGATAATGATGATGATTGTAATTATAATGTAATTAATTACAAGGATGGTCATTACTAATATGTTTAACGTTTTCTAAAGATACGCCAGTTCTGATTATGGTTGTGGAATAGATGTAGTTAGTGATTAAATAAAGAATAGCTCATGACATATATGTCACAATATCAACTGGGATTTGACGTATTTAATACATTGGATATATTAATATAAGCTCATGTTAATCCCTGAGCCCTAAATCGTCTACAGCGGAGACCCTAAGACAGAATATGAGTAAGAAGGAAAGTCCAAGGTTAATTATCATCATGGTTAATGTGTATCGTTCGTATCTTACTATGGATGTCCTATCACACTTATCAAATAAACTGTTACTATCTAACACAAACTCGCGCGGAGTTCCGATAATGCGCCCGCGCAGACATAAATATCACTTACCGACATTTTCACATGGACGACACGAACACGCCGATCGTTTTTAGTCACATTGAAAAATTAACACATCTCCGCCATTTTTGCGGGCGTACTACGAAACATATTAATAGACATCCCGCCGAAACTATAACCTCTTTACAATTATAAATGCTACAGTTACAATATAATCTTTTGTGCCATTAATGATATGTTTTAAAAATAAACAGCGCGATCAATTTTTGCACGAATTCATGGCGATTAAAGGAGAGCGATGGATCCGCACTGACTGAACTGAACCGACGTGATACGGTTTGAATGAAATAGAATGAATGACTGACAGGAACGGGCGAAGGGGAGGGAAATATTGATATTGAGTAACAAGCGTTTTCAGCGCTTTATAACACTAACCAAAAAAAAACTGTTTTAATTCCTTTTATACAATACAGTAAAAATTTTTATTTAATAATTTATTTGTTATTACACTATTGAATTTTTTTTTTTTTAAATTTGATTTTACACGTATAACTGTTTTAACCCTTGAATTTGATATTAGTAAATCAAATTTCAAATACTAATTAATAATTTACTATTTACTTAATTTACATTTTAATAATGGAAAAAATTTCTATTTATTTGGCATAAAAAATAAATATATGTTTGTTCTAATAGTTTATGGTTCATGAAAATGGAAAGCGCTAGAATTGATGTATATTCAATTGTATTGTGAGCGCGCAATAGGCTTGTAGTAAATCGACCAATAGCGTTCGGAAATTTCAACAGCTCGTACTAGTGCCAGTGGTTCCTAAACTATAAAACATTATATAATTTTATAGTAATAACAACTAAAACAAAATACTAAAAAAATTTCATGTTAATAAATCCATTTAAATTAATTTTTACATGTTATTATTACAGGTTCTTGAAAAAAATATGGTGTAAAAATGTTTGTACGATAATTATTGTGTTATGAAACGCGGTTCAGTAATAACTTGCCACAAGTTAAATTAATTTCGAAGAAATTTGAAACAAAGAAAGGTCTGTTTATACCAAGAATACAATATTGTACAAAAAGGAATTTCTTTGAACAAAATTTGATAACATTTTACGAAATATCAAGAACATAATTGGTAACGTAACTGACATTATTTGGGCTTCTATGTAAAAGTATCAAAGGCGCATTCTCGCAACGTTAGAAATTCAACCCTTACGTAAACAATTTACTTTATTTAAAATTAAAAATGGTATCAGCTTATCACTTTGTATTATTAGTTAAGAAGAATATTCGCTTTCTTAATTTATGAATTTAAAAAGATGTTTTTAAGAAAATAAGAATAATTTCTATAGAACCGATTCCAGAACTGCATAAGTGCTAGAGTTTTCATAGAAGTGTACTTCAATAAATATTACTTTCGCATCTGTAATAAAACTTTTTTAAAAATAAAATAAACAAATACCAATCTTTTTGATTTTTTACGATTACATTACGTCTTCTACTACGAGCCGCAAATAATTTATTACTCTGTGTAGAACTTGGACTAACTGGATGAAAAATTTATTTAAAAACATGGAAAAATTAGAAATGAAGCTTCACAAGTTTCTATGCGGAGGGTCTCGAGAAAAAAATTTATATTTTCTAGAGACTGTATTTTGAATTCAACATTTCAACGTGAAGTAATGCAAATACTGTGTTGGCAGGGAAAAGCGACTGTGTAATTACGCCCCAGGGCAGAGGCTCGGGCGCGCAGGAAGCGCACAGCACAAGCGTACAGCGGAAATAATCAACGTTAATGTGTAACATATGAAAATATATAAAGACGAGATAACATTCCGTTCGTCTACTAATTAGCATTTGCTACTTGCGATTTGTTTCCCGTACCCGGTCTGAAAATAAAACATCTTATTTTATTTGTTTCCTCACCAAAAGGTTATGTGCGAAAATTTGCTATAAAACCTTTAAACGTATAAACATTATTTCTGTGTAAATGACCTTTACAGTTTAGTGTAAAAATATTTAAAAGTATGAACTGCAAACTGAAACCAAAAAAAGTTTATATCTGTAGCAAATATTTATTTATTTGATGATCTTCCGCAAAGTGGTACATACCAACCGTGATAATGGATTACTTCTATCCGCAGTATGCATTTTAAAGCCTTTTTTTTAATTAGCGGCGAAGCTAAAATGAGAATCCGCTTTTGTGTCGAATTTTAATACGCATCTCTAGCGACCTACATTTCTCACAATGGATATGATCTTTTAACGCGTCGCTTTGTCTCCATGCAGACGTGTTGATGAGCAGAAGGCTGTATGTTATAAGGCGAAACGTAATGTACATTATTTACTTGATATTCGGAGTAACCATTGCGAGCCGTTAGCACTTGGGAATTCACACAGATATATAACTACTAATATTCAAACAAGCATTACTTCAGATAGACTAGAACGTGAATATTGATCTAAAAAGTAAATGACTTATGATATCGTTAACGAGAATGAACAATTGTCTCATGAGTCTTTTTATTGTTTCGCTGACAAATGCCGAGAAGTTTTCTGCTCCGTTCATTGCGTTTCTATTATAAAGAATTACTATTGCCCCATCAGTGGATTTATCAATATACATAACGGCTCCAAAGTTACGAAGCCAGGAGCTATATGAAAACGTCGGAGGTAATCCTCTGAAGCCTTTAAAAATCAAATATACACAGCGGGCGTTTATAACGTTAAATGAATGGAAGTTAAGTTGGCTAAGAGATTTCCCCGGCTCGGACTGCTCCCTAATGAAATTCCCTTACCTGCCATATTAGTTCGCCCCTTTACCGGAGCAGGCCGCTGCTGAATTTGTGTTACACCGACGTACCTCTACCTGGTGTAGGTATATCCCTCCCCCCTCCCCGTTCCCTCCCCCTCGCGTTGTTTCCGCACCGCACAAACGAACCCTTTGTGCCGACGCAGATTATGAGATGCGTGGATTTTAAAACTATGTTTGACTGCGGGCTTAGTGCCGTGTAATTGCTAGTTTATGCGCTTAAACGTTTCACTTTGTGGGCAGATTATTATTACTTTTTATATAAAACACGGAACGGGGAGAGCGGCACGTTAATCTGATACTAAGTGATGCTGCAAACGACTCGTCAGCATCGCATACACACGGGATAATGTTGTCTTTCACTCACTGATTTCATCATCCACGGCTGCTTTTAAACCGGTATAATACAAATTGTTACTAAGCAGCTGAAAATAACATACACAAAAAATGACTTAAATAAAAGATACTAATAGTCACATAAATTACAATAAAGCTTGAGGACCGCTGTACCGTGCATACATAAATATCTTATCAAAGCTTTACTCACACATGTTTAAACTATTTACGAACATTTGAGATATATGCTCTATAATGTTTATTATAGAGCAGAGATAATATTAGCGATAAACGAATGTATTTTGTAACAAATTCAAATTGTTAGTAACTATTAGAAATAATAATTTATAACCTATATTAGTGAGATTAATACGTTACGAGTAAATCTAAATACCCAAAAATACCATCACGTTTATGATGAGATATTGTTTTTTAATTTGTTATTAATGAATACGTACTTGATGTACATAACATCATCAGTTGATAGACTACTGGATAAAAGCCTCCCTTAATAGTTGGGGGGATTTGGCTTTGTCCCACCACGCTGGCTCTGTGCTGTTTGATGAAGAGCCAGAGGCTAGATTGTTGATAAGCATAGTACATAATGAGAAGGTAAATGGCTTTGTCCCGTCAGTTGTTGAAATATTACTATGAGTAAATCACAATACTTATTTATTATATATTATTAGAATGTGAGTGGCCAACAAAAGAGAGAAGGGCTCCAAAAGCTCCGCTAGTTGCGAGCTTTAAATGTTTAAGTTAATGAAGCTCGGTTATTTGTTGCGACTGAACGTTACAGGGTTGCGGAAATAAGTGCGATTAGAGATTCGGCCACTCTTCTGCCGCTGGACCCTCGGAAAGGGCGGAAGTGTTGGGTCACGTGTGCGAACAAACAGCGTACAGTGTAACGATTACGGTAACGAGCTGTACGGATTACATTTGGCTTTATAAACATTAAGCTCACCGCCCAATTTAGATATTCACCGACCGCTATATATTTATTTTAAAGCTTTTTTGATAACGCCTAACATTAGGATCTAATGGGCGGACTTAATACTTATGGGAATTATCTGCAAGTTAGAACTTCAGACATGCTGTGATAGGTGAAGTGATGAAGTTGAATTTAAAGCAAAAACAAAATTTGATAATACTATCATCATCATCAGCCGATAAACGATTACTGTAGGATATAAGCCTCACAAACATCACTCCGATCGATACCTATGTATACTATATAATACTATAAATATAGTTACTCTCCCAACGACGGTGATAGTTTAAAGAATATTCCATGTAAATGTCGGTACATGGAAATTAATTAGGAACTCCTTTGATGTCGTCGGAGTGTGTTAGGTCATTGGAATGTGATTTAGTTTCGATATTAGTCCGTACGTTATCAAAGCAGCTTGGCCCGACCGGCATGCAATCACCGACGATACCGTTAGTAATTAGCTTCAATATTTAGTCTCAAAAGGATGCCTATGTATCCATTAGACTTTACTCTGGCCATCCCTCCTGGTGTGTCCAGATATATTATAATTATTTTTACTAAGCATAATGTTTGTCTAGAATAGAGCGGTGTAGAGAAAACAAACAAAGAAAGCTGACTTTACCATCATAAGGGATAGTGGCTAGGAAAAGAAAAAGACATAACGTTTGTAGTGTTCTGGTGGTAGCTCTCTCTTCTCGGAAACCGTCTAGGTAGATTCCTACTGTACCACTTATTTCAACTGCCAAATAGTAATACGCAAATACTGTTTCAGTTTGAAGGTTGCTGTGAGGTATTAAAATTACTGGGGTAACAAAACTTAGCGCCTTACATCTTAATGCGTTGAGTGCAATATCGTGCTGTATTTACCGTCTTAACAGATGGTATGTTATGGTCAAGCGTATCACTTACTATCAGGTGTAAGCTTTGCTCATCTCAAGAGATCGTCGAAAAAGAAAATATTTAAGTAAAATTATTTGAATGTTTCGAAAAAAATTGTTTTAAAATTGAATTTGTTGAAAACTTATAATACCGCCATCTATGAAACATAACCGGTACTAATATAAGCAAAAGGGAAACAAAAAAGTTGAGTATCTGTGCTCTAGTTTATTTCACTGCGCTTTAAAAATTTTCTCGCAAGAACGAGTGGGAATATTTTTGAGCTCACATATAAAAATGTTAATTTAACATCGCATGAAAATTTCGGAGTGCACGTACTTTAATATGGTGAAGTAGGTTTTTGTGGTATATTTACTTGGTTAGTATCATTAAAAAAAAACTTACCAATTGGCAGATGCGGCAACTCGCGGTCGGTATCTGTAAGTAGAAAGGTTTTATTTAGATTTTTAAAAAAATCGGCTTTGGTGTTGTTAATATATATAGAAAATATATATGGTATTGTTATAAAAATAACGTCCCCGTGTTTACGTAATTCATCATCATCAGCCTGCAGCAATTCACTGATGAACATAGGCCTCTCCCTTATACTATACAGTCAAAGATTGGGTCAAATGTCGTTCCTTGGGATGTGTATACATCCAAGTGCTACTTCCTTGTGGAGATCCTCTTTCCATCTAGTCAGGGTTGGTCTCGTCTATTCCAATATAATCATCAAAAATTCTTAAACCTTAAATTGTAAGGAGAATTTATCCTATTGGCATCACATTGTGCATTCGGCTGGGCACAAGTTTTTTAAAGGTTACAGGAAAACAAATGCTTTGTTCCTAATTTTACTTCCTTTTAGTATTCACTTGCAAAGAGAAAGCAAAATGCTGGTATTCCAATAGGTTTATATATTAGCATATTTAACATAGGAAAAAAGTTTTTATTACAATTTAACAGAAATATGAAAGGTCGTGACGTCTTAGTGGATTCGACTTCGACCTGCACCAATGAATAGTTCAATTTATATGCAGTTAGTATAACACCAACTAATAACACGTGCTCTGACGGTGAAGAAGAACATCCTGAAGAAACCTACATATCTATGTGATGACCATTCATCGGACTGCTATGTGGAATGGAGAAGGCAATGCCAACATCACTACATTATAACTGACAAGGAAGTCGTCGTGTGCTAGTCGTCATGATGACCACGACCTTCAGTCATGAGGAAATACGGCTTAGAAGAAGTATACAAATAACGAAAATTTTAACATCATTCAAGAGAAACTTGACCTGTGAATAGTGTGCATTGCTGTAGTGAATATTATTACTGGTAATATTTGCAATTTTAACTGACAAGGAAGTCGTCGTGTGGTTCACTTCAGATGATCACGGTCCTCAATCATGAGGAAATACTATTTAGATGTTGATATATATAATATATAACAGTTTAGTTGAGTTTATTATAAACGTTGTAAGTATGTAAGCAGTAAGCAGTTAATCTGATAGACCGCAACGTGAGCACCGTGTTCCTCTGCATGTCCAAAGGATAATCCGGAAAATACATAGACACCCTGTAACCGGTTGCGGCCGGGCAAATCCGGTAATAACCGGCCCGGGCCGGTCCGCAATCTCAACGGCACTTTGATGTTGTGAATTTCTGTATATTTTCAGTTTCGAAACTTTAAGTACACCCGATAAGGAGGACCGCGGCCGCGGTCGGGGACCCCGCAATTGTATATTGTTATTTCGCCGCAGGACTTGTGTACCTCTTTTGCTTTGTAATATAAACCTGCTTTGTTATATTATACAATTCTGATGAAAATGTAATGAAATTAAATACGTCTCTTATATTTCTTTTTGTATCTAGTTTTTAAAAGATATCAATCCAACTTTATGACGTATTCATTTGAGATTTTTAAAAATTACTTCTGACGTGTTTGTACCAAGTCTATTGTACTGTTAACAATCAACTAGAACTAAAAACAGTTGTTACTTAGAAAAAATAATATAATCTTTATATCTAGTTCATTTATCGATCTAACTTTATGATCTATCTATATGGTCAATTAAACTTTCTATGAATATTAAATAACGAGTATTAAAAACAGTTATAGCTTATAAATATATACGTATTAGTAGCAATTATTTTGAAATAATATGTTGTATTTTTAACGTTCATTGGTTGAAATGATGATTTCATTATCACTTAGAGACAGGCCTCATCCAATAGTGGGGTATTTGGGCTATTCTCCACCAAGCCCATCTAATGTGGGTTGGTGGAAAGCCAGAAGTGAAGTTGACTTGGGTCCTGTAAGTTGTTGTAAATAATAAAACGTATGAATCAAGTTTGAAAACTATTTGTAACTTTATACTTAACCTTAATACTTACTACTTTATGATGAATGAAAACCGAAGCCGCGAACATTTCTAAAATATTGCAAAAAGGTCTTAGCGGCAATTAAACGTTAACAAGACGCGAAAGATGTAAAAGAAAAATAGAACGAAAGAAGAAATAGAGTATAAATATGAAATTGAGAAACAGGAAGATGGTAAATAAATTAAAATTAAGAAGCAAATCACGATCATCATCATCAATCCATCCGATGGACATCGACAGCTGGACATAAGTCTCTTGTAAAGTACTCTACAAAATACGATCTTAGGCCGTTTGGATCCAAATCACGATAGTTAATCCATTATATTTTTGAGAGAGAAATCTATAAAAAGATACCTAGCCTTTTGAAGGAAAAGTAAGGTTATGAGGAGACTTTTACCCACTAAAACGTCTCAGTGGTCGTCCTCAGCGTTTGGTCAACCGCGGCCTCTCTGACGCGGTGCTGACATAGCTCATCCTGATGACTGAATCATACAGTCCCCAAATTCTGCGCGACCACGTCCATCCATCATCCTCCTCGGAGTCGTTTATGCGATGAGAACCCTCATCCTAACCGCCAACGACCCCAAAGTCCTATTAAGGTAGGAAAACACCATTCGCCGGTGGACGACAGTCAATTGACCCAACCCAACCAAAGCGAACAATTATTAAAAGAAAGTACTTATTACCGCTTCCAAATAATCTCTTTTTTGATAATTTCGTTCTCTTAATATTGTTAATTAAAAAATTAACAAAATCAGATTCCTGGAGCAGAGAAAGCGGAGATTGTAAAGCCGAGCCGGTAATCAGGCTCAGACCTAACAGACAAAAGAATGATTACAGATTAAAAACTGAATCCGCTTAATGTGGTGAAGCTTTGTAATAATCAGCTGTTACCGATAATTACAGTTGAACAGCATTAAAAAAACGTAGGCAGTTACTAATTAGTATAACAACTAATATTACGTGATTTAAGACATATAGCAAATTGAATGGATATAAACATAAAAAGAAATTATATAAAATACTTAAGTCACTGTTATACGGAATCACCTATCCAAAATGATCATGTCTATTCCTAGTCAATTTCCTAGGTATAATAGGTATTAATCTTTTTCTAATATAAAACTGTACTCAAGGTATTTTAGGTTGAATAGACTTAGATCTTATAGGAGTATTAGTAATTGCCCGTTGCATTCGCAACAAAAAATATTAATATGTATATATATATATATATGCATATGTCAGACATTAAGTTGGCATATTGATATCCCATTCCACACGGATGCACGCAAAGAAAGGAAAGATATTAGTATAATGAAGAATGCAGATTACATAATATTTTAAATCATTTGCAAACCTCGACATAAAATATTAAATTGTTTTGTATGAAAATGGGTAAATGTGTTGGAAATTTTCATGTTTCCCTCCTTGTGAAAATAGTTTAAAACATTTCAAAGTATTAAATACTTAGAAGTTTGGGACGCGGGCACCTGGTGCGCAAGTATATACTTAGTTTATATATATATAGTAGAGCTGGTACATATCGTACTAGCTCTGAAGTCTCGGGCTATTAAGAATAGGAGTAAGGTAAGTCCTGCCTGTAGTAGAAGTGGTCTCGTTTACTGTCTATACTAAAACGTAACTAGTCTCCCTGGTATTTGTTCAGCCGCAAGTAAGTACCAGTGAGTTTCATAAAACCCAGGGTCTTCAATGCACTGAGGATCACTGAGGTGGTTATAATATAAATCCCACATAACCCTGACTTCCATCAGCTGGATATTTGAAGATTTCCCACGCGATCTCTTGCTACATAGTCTAGGTAATAACCGCAGCTCTTATTCCTACCGTCAAATAGTAATGTAGTAAACATAACTGTGTTGTAGAAAGGTGATGTATACCATTGGTAAGTCACTCACTTTTTATTTTTTTCATTCTTTCTAATACTTTAGGTTTAACTATATTAAAGAAAAACGGAATTAGGTTAAGGTACAGTTTAAATATATAAGTATCTATTGTATCATCTTCCCCTTTTCCTTCCCATCTCTTCCTCCTTCCCCAAATCCCCTTATCCTCTCTTCCCTTGTCTCTCTCCTCTCCCTTATACTATCATCATCATCTTCATCTCAGCCTATTGCAGTCCACTGCTGAACGTAGGCCTCTCCAATAGATTTCCAGCGCGACCGGT
>DWLS01003568.1:0-15470 GCA_018246255.1 Pachliopta kotzebuea | reverse complement strand
TGTTAAGTGAAGATGTGGTCTATGATGGTAAAGCGCATTAACCTAGCAAATGCCTATTCACTCTTTTTTTGAAGACATTCACATCGTAATTGAACGAGAACACTGACGCCGGCAAGTTGTTCCATTCCTTAGCTGTCCTTATTAAAAACGAGGAGCCAAACCTCTTAGTGCATAAACTGAGGATGTTTACAACATAAGGATGGAGTCACGCCGTGCGCCTTGTCGTCCGGTGATGAAAAGAACATGGGTGAATTGTGTCTTTCTATCCTAGCTTTGGAATCAATGATGTGTGATAAATAGTTGGAAAGTTAAATAAACAAATAATTTAATAAAATGTTATAAAACTGATCTGTTTTAGGAAATGCTTTCACTGATCATAAGTTTACTGATACATTTAACATTTCAACTACATTACAATACGATTGCCGAAGGAAGGAAACACATTAAGAATTCTCTGAATTATTTCAGGTGATAAAGTTCTCAAAACAAGAACGTTAAGTTTCTGCGAATGTATCTTACAGATTTAATAGACAATACTATGAAAGACGGAGTTTCTTGTAAACTCAAGCGGAAGTTGGATAAGTTTCTGTGCATGCCCTTCCCGTAAATTGAAATGGATACCGAAATACATCCCCTCTCTCGCTTTGTTATTAATTAATCCTGGCATAAGCAACAGAAATGTTTATTTTTACTTTATATGTAACTGAAATTTACCCCCAAAAAGTTTTTGTTATTAACTTTAATTAACAACTTTTGTTGAACTCAATTTCTTAGAACAGAAATGAAATGAACAAAACAAATATTGATTTTGACAATTTTTTATCACTATGAAATTATTTCTTTTGGACTTGACTTTCGTTTGCAACTTACGGGAACCTATGTTTGCTAATTTTGTAATATTATTTCTCTTGTTCATTTTATCTTATATTAGTCTCTTAGACAACTTTTCTGATCTTGATATTATAATTTTAGTACTTTCAACACAAGGAGTAAATACAGCCTTGAAAGTCAAAGCATAATGCATATTTAAAATGTTATAAACGACAGGTTGTTCAAATTCGATTAATTTTACATATAGACGAATATATATTATTCGTTAAAATATCAGAATAGATTATCACTAAGGTAAACTGTTCACGCAAACTACATTATTGTAGCATGTTCTGCAATGTTGAAGTTTCTGACTAAAGCTCTGCAGGGATGCTGCTGCCATTAATGCCCTCAATAAATTGGCAGCTGAACTTCCAATGTTACCAATCAAAACTCACTTAGACAATTAAACAATTTGCTCGTTTTATTATACAAGATTAATTTAATTTCTGTCTTTTATTCGTACTCGAATTAGATGTAATATTTGACTCACCATCGAAGCTTCTATTAGAGGTACAAAAAAAATCAGTTCAGAAAAATTGCGAAATTGTAGTATAATATTATATTATTTTCCATAAAATGTGTACAAATACAAAATACATCAAAGCTTTTAGGATGTAAGCTTAGAAACGTAAATATTTTACACAATGAAAGGAAGATTAACAAATTCTGTGCCTATCCTTTCTGCGAGGCTTGAGATATGGACCGCTGTCACGCAATGTACCCAAACACTTGCCTTCCAACTTTTTTATTTATATGAACTTAATGAGTAGACTTTTGCATTATTAAAACACTGTGTTTTACTTTAATGCAGTGATTATAATTTAAACCTTAATGAACTTTAAAAAAAGTTTTAGTAAACACTTATGAGAGTCCACATGAACATCCATACTAACGTATATAATGCTATGTGCATTAGATTTAAAATTTTTAGTAAACACTTATGAGAATCCACATGAATATCCATACTAACGTATATAATGCTATCTGCATTAGATTTACAATTTCTTAATATTTTTAAAAAATATGAACGGATTAAGTAAATAAAAAAAAATTTTTCTTAATTATTGCTCACAATCTGTCACCTTGTATATTAAGATTATCGGCTATCAGTCATGTTACCGGATAATGAAATATACTAAAAGTAAACAAAATCTTTTGGTGCAGTATATACTTTGAACAAAAGGTCAAAGGGTTATGATCGTACAATGTCAAAGGAAATGTAATATTTAACAAGGTACGAAAGGTATACACGGAAGGCAATCCTATCCAGCTAGCTTTGAATGTGCTGGTGAAATATAATTTCGATCGGACGGCAATCAGGGCCCGTTGAAGGCGGCGCGTGAGGCGACTCCGTAAAATATTAAATGTGCCGCCACTCCTGGACGCGCGACGTACGGGTCGCAGCAAGACGCCGCCGCACCAATGTGTTCACCGTTTCATAAAATCAAACTTTTCTGTTGAAACCAACAGCTTTCGGTTTGTTACTAAAGCTTTCGTCTCTCGTTTCCGCTATGTTTGCTTTCTAGAGATACTGATCTAAACAAAATTGTCACGCTTATTAAAGACTGTTCGTTAAAAAAGAGATTCTTTAAAGCTTGATAATTTCGATATAACGCTGAGAAAATCTAATCATTCGTATTCGATTATTATCTTTTTATTTGCACAGTAACTTCTCCTTATCTTTTCTGTTCTTGACATAGGAATTATTTCTCCTGTTTACTCATATTACAAAGACTTTTAAACTGTGTACAATAACTAATCAATACCCTAACGGTTCCTAACGCACGCTTCTTGCTGCACTTTGAAAAAGTACTGAAAAGAAGAGCAATAAAAAAATATTAAAATAACCTGGTTTTCCAGCAAGTACGAAGATCAGAAAATTCAATATCTGTACTAATATTTAAAGATACTATTCCTTGCATCTCAGTATTTATAAATTTATATTTTAATATATCAACTTCGCTTTAATAAAAATAGCCTCTCGTACTACGCTAAATACATTTTATATGTTGTTACATGTGACGCTGTATTATCGTTGGGTGGAATAGATCACTCCCTGTTCGAAGACGTCAATCGGGGACTGATTTATTGAGGGCCCTATAGTGGCGTCGACTAAACTGTCCCGCGTTTTGCTCGTATTGGAGCGCGAGCCACCGGCAAACAAGTCACTCACCTGCCGCTTACCCTCATAGAAAATTCGAATCTACTAAATACCTTCGCATACGAAAGCATTTGATATTCCGAATAGACTACCAAAACACGGATGAAACTCCAGACATGAAACGCGTGTTAACTAAACGTTGGAGCATGGTCAACTTTAATGGAAACTTTTCGTTAAATTTCGTAATAAATTAAAATATACCTATCTTATAGCTCCGACCGAGCCGAGCACAGTTTTCAGAGCTATGTTTCATGTTTCTCTTTTTAATTACAGAAACTCGGCATTGAATTAAACAAAAATTCTCGACAGGGAAAATTGTTAATTTGCAAGGGTCTTTTATGCAAACTTCCAAGGCAAACTTGACCTAAGAATTCAATCAGGACTCGGTTGGCAATAATTGCACGATCCGGGAGCATACTATTGGGAAACTTTACATCCCGTTATTGGCGTTCTATTGAAAACATCTTAACACAATTTGTACTTCTATACGCTGCGGTAATAAATTGCTTATATTTAGAGTAATTGTAGTACATCTGATCCAAATATCTAACAGATAAGCATTGTTATATGATATACTATCAATATTATTATATAACAGGTTCGTTTTAATGAAAACTGCTAATGAGCAGAGACAATTAAGGACAATTTTTAAGAACTCTCAAAAGTCGTTTCGTTTCATACAAACGTGTCGTGAGAAATTAAAATTACAAGGTTTGATATTAATTTTTGGGTATGTTTGAAAAACGTAATTGAGACGTTTAAGGGGCATTGGAGAAGTTTTTAGTTCAATTTAACGGCAATCAGGACGGCCGTTGAAGATGGGGCGTGAGCTGAATGCCTAAATTATTAAACGTGGCGGAATAACGGTCCGCGGTGAGACAGCAAGCCCCTAATTTGATACTTGCCTTGTATTATACATTAAAACGAATCATATTCGCAATTAATTAACCAACAACCTAGGGAATTTAATCACTAAACACGTATAACCAATAATTTAAGAGTACTGTAATGTAAAAACTAGGTATTATATACCAGATATCTTCTTGTATCAGCAGTTATCCTGTTGCCATGTTTTTAATCTTATTAAACACTCTTCCCTTGACGACATAAATTAAGGTCCATATTTTTCTTACTTAAAATTTATTAATTTTATTTTTGTTCTTAATTTTTTTGCAGTAACTATTTACATTTTACTGTTCCTCCTTATGTTTGTTCTGAGATTGTATGCTCAAAATAGAATATAATTATCCTACTTATATGTAATTTATTTTTACTACAGACCTTATTAGAGACCTTATTTATGTTCAATACTGTTCGCTTTGTTATACAAAGATCGATTTAGTGGCCACTTGTGGAACCCTCTTACTAACTTCTTTTTAATTTAAAGATAATATAAGATCCAAAATCAAAGTTTCATAAGAATATTCTTATTAGAACGCTTTTTTTATATTTCCATGATAGTCACTTAACATTACTTGAAATTGATACATGTGGAAATGAAACTGAAACGAAACTTTTGAACAATTGTTATAGAATTATTAATGAACTAATAAACCAAAACAAACTTGCATTTAAACATTTGGTTTTACTCAATAGACACTGACAAAAATATGCATGCGTTATGAGTGGAAAGCGCATCAAATCGCAACTTTTTTTTCAACGTTCATAGATTGGAATCAAACAATTGTATTTCCACCGGTGCGTTGTTCGGCTGCAATATAGCGACATCATCAATATGTGAAAATCTCATTCGTCGAGCATCAACGTTGAGTATCGTGAAACATTTATGATGGGAATACAAGCAGAGACCAAACAATTTTACGAATGAACGTGCCACGGCATACAATGGCGGGTGATTTTTAAGGTCACGCGGATTTACTTTAATTATTCCGTAGCCAGTGACATCCGAACAGAAATTTCTTCATCGTATTTTATCTATTTAAATTTATTTTTTACTACACAATTTAGTGTAATCAAAACTTTTTAAAGAAAAACTATGACTGTTTTCAAAAAGTACCATAATTTTTGTTACTTGTCACCACCTGACAACGCTTGACTATTCTTTACAACAAATACAAGCATTTTACATTACAAGTATGTAAATGTAATGTATGATACTGAATAACCAAATTGGCAGTAAACATAAAACAAAACAACAGCGAATCTAATTTCAATAATCAATCAAATAATTACAGCAATTAAGGAAATTAAAGCACTTTAAAATACTAACAAGGTTCTTATCTACAAAATAATTGATGCCAGTGTTTCTCCATCGAAATGTTGCTATGTTTGTAAGACTATTTCCCTAGCTAAATATTTTTAACACTTGAGCACGGGTTGGAGCGCTCTTTGTTTTTTTAAATGTTAACTTTTTTAAATTGGTACCGGAACTGTAGGCCGACCCTCAGCGGGAAGAGTCGTCCTGCTTTATTTGCTTCATTTCCAACGAGACTCAAATTGCTAAGAAGTTCAGAGTTTGGCTTTTAATTTACATTCTTTTTTTACCTTTACCGTGTAGATAATGGAGGTTTTTGAAGCAACTTCATTATTTCTCAATTTGCATAAACAGTTTACAATTCGACCGATAAGAAGTAACATTTGTCTATTTTATAAGCAGTAATGCTAGGTTCAAATAATTAATTTAGAAAATTTCCTGTTTAGTAAGATAAACGAGGAATGTCCTGAAATTTCTATCAATTTCTTAAAATGTTTGCGATGCTTCGTAGGTAAGATAGAACGTCATGGTCCGCTTTCGATAGCCCAAAATCGATGAACTATAAATCTATTGTCTAAGTTTGCACAGACAGTGCTCCTCTCTGGACTCAGAAGATTAATTTTCTTAGTTTAGATTGTTTCGTGACCCATTGTACAGTCGTTAATTGGATTTTCTCTTCTATCTATGATTTACTTACCTCTTAAACTGCAATTTATTGTAGAATTATATTAATAAAATGCAATAGACTGTAATATCATCTAATTAAACAGACTTATCTTTAAACTATTGATTATTACATTAATGTTATTTTATTTTCTTAACAAAGTATATAGTATGTAACCACAGAGATTTAGCTAATATAATTTCCTGTGTAGCCTTACTTTTTCATAGCAGGTGGGTAGCAACAGCAATAAAAGAGTTCTGTTTTATGGCCATCGTCGTCAAACCGAACATAACTCAATACCTTGTGTGATTTTGTAGCAACGTATATTTCTTATGTCTTATACACAGGAAAAATATAGAATTTCTCTTATATACTGCAACGTTTAAAATATAAACGACGTTTTTTCAGTAATGTGCCTATGAAATTACTGTTATAACTATAACAGCAATAATTATGTAAGGAAAGTAATGAGGCCAGGAATAATTTGACCGTTTCTGACATAAATTATGTATATTCTTTAAGATCTAAAACAATCTAATCGAACTAAATATACATCTAGAAGTATCTATAAAACAATGCAATAATATTTTGAACTATTAAGTTACAATATTAATATCACCGTTTGTCAATTTAATTTCTTTAAGTTCATTCAGAGAGCTTAGCAAATTTCATCAAGAATTATAAGATCTAAATAAATTCATAACATTAACTAATTAGAAATTTTCTTACTCAAATATTTACTACACATTTGTAACTAGCAATTATCAGACAGCTACCGTTTTCTGGAGCTGAATATACGTTTTAATAAATAAAAAGATTGATATTGATCTTTTGTAATTGTTTGGAGCGGCGAATGTAGACCGCCGGCCCCTTCATTAAATATTACTTGAAAGAAGCGGTAAGTAACTTGTTGGTAAGAATAGACGTAGATTATTGATTATTGTCTGTTCGACGTTGTTGTAAATCCTTGGAATATAAAACGACATAATACAACGTATATTTTATAGATCGATAAAATGCATATATACAAAAAAAAATTAACAATTCAAATTTCAGTAGTAACCGTAGTTTGTATATACTAATATGTAGAATAAAATAGAATTTTAGTAATTTTTTACATATTCGTATGATTTATTTTTTATCCATAGATAGTCCAGACCATAGTCTGTGGTACTCTATAAATAACTGAATTAACATTGATCTAATTATATTATATGAAGGTGACGCAAACAATGATTTTTAGCTACATATAAAATTTTAGAATTATTCAGTCACTTGAAGATTATTTCCCTTTTTCTCTTAAAATAATGAAAAAACTTAATGCATTATCGTTATACACCTTGTTAATGATTAATATAAATTTTCGTGACGGTTACTAGTTCTTCTATGAAATGAGAAGATAGAATATCCTTGCTGATATTACTCTCGATGAGATATAAAACGAGACTAAAGATAATAATTTCAAGGAAGTTCAGCTATCCCAGTGAACATTACAGGCATAATATATAAATAAAATATCAACGACTATCAATATTTTATTACCTTTAATTATTTATGACATATAATATGTAAACCGGATAGTGTCTAATGAAAGTTACGGTTAAAAAGGAACCAGTGATTAAAACAAAAACTGCATGTTGTAGACAGGAATGAGGAAGTTCTATAAACGATCGCACATGTTCACATTTTGTCTTGAACCATAACTAATTGCAACATGTCGTTGGATAATTCAGAGAATTATTATAATATTTATAGAACTGGACAACAACTATACATGTACAAATCAAATCATATTTATAACCTATAAATATAACATTCGTGTGTAAATTGAATGGACATTTTTTTCATGTTAGTAATGAGAAGGTGTCTTTTTTTGGGGAGTTTAAGTAACTATATACCTTCGCTTGATCATCTTTATTTTTGGGAATGAAAACATTGATAGTGCTGAACTTATCGGTAATGTCACATGTATGCATATATCACACACCTACTGGGTTGCATTGCGTTGGTTAAGAGATTATGAGCACTATTGTAATAATAATATTTTTAATACATGCTTACATCATGAAACTCTCAATAAATTTAATACGTCATTTTAACTTTTGGTTATTATTATATAATTTTGCCTTTAAAAGTATTTTTTTTAAGTTATTTTCCTTCCCTCGGTCAGTGTGGGCCCTGGCTTATTTATATCATTTAGTTTTTTCTTTGCTTTTTCTAGTTCTGTCATTCCATTTCCTTCCTTCTCTCGGTTGTCCATTCTTCTTTTATCACTATTTCTTACTCTATACTACCTCATTTATTCTTAAGTAAAAATGTTTGAAAAGATGATGGTTGTATTTTTATATACTTCATTAGCTGATAGACGTAGGCTGCTGGACATAGGCCTTTCCCAATAGTGGGAGGAATTTGGGCCGTCTTCCACCACGCTGGCTCAATGCAAGCTGGTGGAAAGCCAGATCTTCGATTGTTGTTTAACAGGGTGCACCACCAGCAAATGAGGTTGGTGAGTTGTTGTATGGGACCCATAATACCCCATGTACGTATATATATATACGTACAAGAATAACACAAAACAATTTTTAAGTGACCTTCTTACAATATCTCTCCTTTACAGGTAGCTATCAAACGTCTTTACTGATGGTTTTTAAAAAATATTTTAACATCATTAAATTAACCACATGTAAAGGTAAATAAACAAAATAGTTAAAACAATGTTATTGTTTCAACAAAAAGGTAAAAAGACGAATTGTTTTGATGTTTTCTGACACTTAATATTATAAATGTAATTAAAGTCACAAGCATATATTTCTTATTAGACTTAATACAGACCAGGATAGCTAAACAAACATATGGTAAATTCAAAGTGCGTACTGAGAAAACTGCCTCTTATTTGTAAATATGTTCATTAATAGAAATATTCTTAAAAAAAAATTAGGACCCACGCATACACTTTAATCAACTTGTTAAATTTCTACGTCATGACAGACACTAAGCGTTTGCGTGAATAAATTATCACTATTCGTCAAGTGTCGCAGTGTTGCCAGTTAGAAGTATTTCACGTTCCCTGGCTAACTAGTTCGAGCTGCTCCCGATTAGCAACGCTTGCCCAGTCATTTAACACAAGCACTCTTCCATTATTAGGATTACGACCGTCGAGGGACATCTGTGTTTTACAATACCGGCACCAGATACTTTTAAAACTTGTTTCATTGCTAAAAGGTTTTATATAAGATCATTTTGAATCTTGCAGGTATTAATCTAATCTTCTTTTTCTTACTCGCTTCTCTCTGGAAGAATAATCATTATTATTACGGGTAGTTTAAGCAAAAGGCAATACTCGCCACACAACATTCTACCACCGCCTATTTTGATCTATCAAAGTTATCGGGATTAAGATCTCATCTAAGTTTGTTGCTACTATTCATCACTTATAAAAACTAATCTATTTTAACTTATTGAAATATTTTAGAAAGTGATAACGACTTTGGCGCTGTATGATAAAAAAAAACTGAGCTAATCCTGTTATATACGACGAAAATAGCATTGAATGTCCTTCTTCTTATCGATTGCTATTACCTAGATAATACAAAATGATTGTATATTATAATGGACAGTATTCAAACTGGACATTCAACCTATGTCCTATTTTCAATGCCTAACGTACTAAAAAGACACACAGACACTATATGAAGTCCATTTAAAGCATTCATTAGCATAAACTTATGTAATTAATTTTGGGGATAATTAAAAAACTATACTCGAGTTAATTTAATATGATACATTGATAACTGTAATATTCTTTCAGCTTGCTTGATGAGCTGAATTATTATGTTTATAAAGGAACATTTAATATTTGCCACAATGGTCTGTAGCGTCTTCACAATTTTCTAGTGCATATTAAACTTGCGCACCGCAAGGAAGAGTCATAGCCGCCATTAAAGTTTCAAAAGGCTGAGTCTTTAGAACAATACAGTAAAAATAAAATAATTTATACTGGAAAGCTTAACTTCAAAAGAGTCTTTCACTCAAAAATAAAGCGTGTACCTAAACAAGGTGGAACATTGTTTTGCATAACAAAGGGAAAAAAACACCTAAAGGAAAACATAAAGCCACACTTTATTCGCAGAATACTTATTCAAATGAGGCTGTCCCTTCTAAGTTTGTTTTCAATCAAAAACTCGCGCAGCTTTGTGCCGCTAAACTTTATAAATGACACGATTATCCACGGCGGAGCGCCGGAGGTTCCTCCCGCGATAGCGACGTGTGCCGGCCGGCCTCCGCCCTCCGCCACCACCGTCCCTCTCCTCTCACTCTGCCTGCGCCCAGCTGATAAACCCCTGGTCACCTGCGCTGCATCAATTGCACTGCTTTTTAACTTTCATCCCGCACCGTCCTTTAAACTTCATCCGCTTTAAGCATTCGCATTTTATTTATGACTTAGAACTTGACAGCTACACGGACAACTTTAAAATGAATGCTACGCCGTAACAGTAACGAAATAACGAATAAGTTATTTAATTCCACGCTTAAACCGACCGCAATAAGCAGTGATTAAGTGGCAAGGTAATAATGGAAACTTGAATAGTACAATAATGCGAACACAGCAGAGTCTAGAAATAGTACATCAAGATTAGCTCGAGGCTGCGTTCTGATTACTTCGCTACGTAAAGAGAGCTTTGCACGAGCCTCGTGCGGTTCTTAGATGAACATTTTGTAAACTATGCGCTGACAAAAGAATACAAACTTTAACAGGACGACAAATTTTTACAAATGTTCATAAATTTCATTGCACTGTAATATACGAAAATGTTAAATAGAAACTAAATAATGATTCAAATAAAACATCGTATTATTATAAAGTTTGCTTGTAACATAAATAAGTGCTGTCGTAGTCGCTGTTGCGAAGAAGTTCCAACAAGGTGAGCTCGCGTTTGTTTTATCCCGAGTATTACAATATTATATTTTGCCCTCGGCACTTACTTCGCGCCTTCCGCAACTTTCCGTACAATTTCCTGGACTAGATTTTCCGTTCAATTACCTGAATTCAATTACAATGTTTTCCAACTTTCAATTACATTCATCTGCTCGTCCCGCGAATGCACGAATTGGTATAGGAATCAAAAAATAAATGGACTAAAAGTGACCAATCGCCTGTTCAAAATGAATTGCAAACAATATTACATTTTGGAAGCAATCTACGTTAAACCAAAAGGGAATGATGTGGCAGCTCTTTATATTGCAATTTTTGTGTCCAAACAAAACGAATTTGCCGCGCAATCAAAGCGGGAATCCGATTGATGACATGGCGGAATAATTGTTTCGTGAAATTGAAAATATCGCGGCCTGTTCCCGTGTAACGCCTTATTAAATAATTTTATACTACCTAACAAAAACATTATTACTTTAATCTTGAATGGTTTTTGCAGATACCATTATTTTACCTGAAAATTCATTTGGTGAAAAAATAATAAAATAAATTTATTGCTCTTGTAAATTTGTTTATACAATTTTTCCGAGCGTAACAATAAAACTGAAATATGTCAATGTAGAAAATTCTGAATAAATGACAATAAAAGGTTTTTCTATTTTCTATAAAGCCGTATAAAATTCTTCTTTCATCGCCAACATAGTTCTAACAATTCGCATGAGCAGCGCCCTCATTTGAATACTCATAAAATAAAATCTATTATGTTAGTACCACATACGCACAAACTAACACATAGTAATAAATTGGTATATGGGACGCCTGAATACGAATAGCCTATTACTCAAGCGATAAACATACAGTCCGATGGCAAAATCTTTGAGTTCCGTCACACCTGTGACAAGTACAATAAAACTTTACCAATAAGCAATGTTTCATAGTCAACTGCAATCTCAAATACCAACATACCATCAGGCGATTTCTTACCAGGATACATAAGTCAAAGAATTGAAGGTAAGTTATCGAAGAACCTGCTCGCATATTCATTTTCTTCAACGTAAAGCCTTGTCAGGGTTGCCAATGAAACGGCAATTTTGTTACTAATTTTTTACATATTTAAAATATATTATTTTCAAATTATACATTTTACATTTAGATCAAAACCTAAGAAGGTCAAAAATTAAGTGGTAACAAGTAAAAGTGCTACGAGGTCGGTTATAACAGGGAACAAAATTTAAAAGGTATCCGCTCGCGAAATCTAGCTCGAAGGGATTATACAAAAGCAACTAATATATTTTAACAACTCAGGACAGCCCTGTGATAAATCGTGAAATTTTCCAAGATGTTTGTGGGTCGTAACTATGTATGTAGACCAAAACTTGCTCGCCTACAAAAAGCACTTTGAGTAAGAAAACCGAGGGGAATCTTTTTGTCGCATCTCGAATACGAGCGAGACTGTGTCGCAATCGTTTTCGATTTGTATCTCCTGTAATTCAAATTTTAGTGTTTTACAATATTCAAAGTGGTATAAGTACATTTTCTAAGATACATGTATTAAAATCTTAATTTCCATTAATATTCGTCTCCCGGTCGGTTCATATTTGTCACGAGTCTGTCTCATTTCGTGTGAAATAGATTACTATGCGCTGTCACGAGCTCGGCGCACCTCAAAACTGAGGATCACAAACTCGACGGCAACTTCCAGTATTCATAACTTGTGTGTTACACTTGTTGGAGGATGTGATGTTTGCGGAGTTAATTTTCAAACCAGAGTTCAGTTCTAATTGAATTTTGTTTTAAAAGTTAGAATAAGAAAATTGTAAAAAAATTTTTTTACATGCTTAAAACCTATTTTAACATGTTTATGGCTATGTCGTATTCATATGTCGGTCTAGATAGATTCAGTTTGTTCTACGATTTCAACATTTAAGAGACTAGTAATATGGAATATTACAACAGTAGAAAGGCAACTAATCATCGGCGAATTAAAAATAAAAATTATACATTTTTTTTACTAGTAGTAAGTCCTTTTTGCCGGGGATTGTCTGCGTAGGTACCACCGCAGCTTCTATTGCAAAGTTTCTATTGTAGCCTACAAACAATAGTGTGTAAACATTACTGTGTTCCGGTATGAAAGGCGTAGTCAGTTAGTAAAATTACCGGAGTTACGAACGTTAACACCTTACATCTTATATCAACGAACACAATATGGTACTGTGTATGCTATCTTAACCAGGGCCACGTTGAATCTATGATGATCAACCCTCAGAAAAACGCTTACCTCGGATCATCTCGCTGAATAAAAAAATCAAACAAATTTAATAAAAAATAAAGAGAAAGAACGATATTTGTAACATTTATTAAGGTTAAAATTATATAAAAGTGAATGTCACTTGTGAACCCACAATTGCGAGTGACGTTAGTTTAAACATTAAATCAATTATTAAAATCGGAACGTGAATGCACTTAATTTTAGTTAGTCATTATTTTAGCGGCAATCGGTACAGAGTGCGTTAATAAAAAGCTTCACTCACTCATAATCAGACCATTTAGCTGCTTATTCATCACATCAACATGAATACCTAATGAAAATGGGAATTTGAATATTGTGCAACAAAATTTACCGAAATTCGCGGGCAAAATTATATTTAGTGCTCCCTGCATAAATCGAACTGTAATACCGGTAATTGAATCATAAAATATGAAGTGTAATAATAACGTATCTATAGCAAACAAATGAAAAGTAACAATTTGTTTTCTGGCCGAGAAATATTTTAAAAGGCTTCCAGTAGAAGAGTTTTTCATCAACAAACATTTATAATATATCATAAACCTGTAAAGCAATTTGCGTTTATTTGCACACAGTGCATATAAAGTTATTTAAGCGGAAATAATTATATAATGCATAAATAAAATTTATTTACTTTACAGTATTTCATAAAACGGTGGTTTTGGGTTTCAACCAATAGATACTCAAACAAACCACAGGTCTCTTCTACTAACCGATACCCTCACTCGATATAACAACAGAATTGATTGAAATTTAAAAACAACGTAATTCAAATGGAGTTTTGACTTGAACTTTACATTTTTTTTAATGTACAGTATATAATGTAAGTTATCACTAAAGTCTCTTTTAAGCTGCTACAATCAGGTAATAAAAACTAAAAGCAGAAGCAGAAAAACATTAAAAATTTAATTTTAACGCTGTAAATAGAATGTTTTAAGTACTAAGTATAATTGCAAGGTCGCGGATTGTAAACAAAATGGACCCCAGTGTTATCCTCTCTCCCTGCAACAGATTCAAGTGTCTCGATCTCCATTATCATTTCAATTATGGAATAGTAACGACCTGACGGTGCCGACTCGGTAGACCTCCCTTGGGCGTGATAATTGTGTAAAGAATATGATGAAACTCGAAAGGAAAATTTTAGGTTGACCTTAGCTGTTAGTAGTTATTATAACGTTGCAACGCTCTTTGCAAAGGTTAAACGAGATTGTAATTAACATTTTAAATTCACCAATCAGCGGTAAAAGTAGCGGTTAACGGTAAATTAATTTGCCGTTTCATAGTAGATTGATCTATTGCATGCTACTCAATAAATGAGACAGGTTTTTACGGTCGTGCCCAATTTTTTAATTTCTCTATTACAACGGCGTAACAGCTTTAGGTTTAAGCGATATATAAATCTCTGTAATGACTTGTAAATTCTTCGGTAAGTATCGCAGCCGATAGGAATCTATGAGTACACGCAATAATATATGAAGTACTTTATATTTCAAATGTTTAACGTACTTGACCTAAACTTCACGTGATGTTAAGTGACAATGAAGTCGAAGATGCTAATAAACGGACGTCTAGAATACTTTAGTTCATACATATACATAGGTATAGAAGTATGAAACCGGATTTTATTTGTAAAAATTGCACGTCTGTTATTTGAAAATTAAAAAAAACATTTTTCCCACCTCTTCGGCAAGTTATGAATGCCACGCCAAAAAAACAATTCTTCCTTTGAAGCGAACCAGTTGTCGGGTCATTTTCGTAAATTTTCATACGAATCGAAGTGTTGTTCAGTGAGTGCATGTCGAATGCTGCGAATAGATGGTAATCAGACGGAGCCAAGTCTGGAGAATAAGCCGCATGCGCAAGTATTTCCCAATTGAATGCCTCAATCGTCTCCGTAACTCGTTTTGCTGTGTGAGGGGGCATTATCATGAAGCAAAATGACCTTATGTTGCCTTTTTGCATATTCCGGTCGTTTTTTACGTATTGCTCGATTCAAATCGATTATTTGTTGTTGGTAGCGATCAGCGTTACGGGTCCGCCAGGTTTTAGTAGCTCATAATATATTATACCCTTTTAATCCCACCAAATGCACAGCATTGTTTTCTTTCCAAAACGATTTGGTCTTGCAGTGGATGTTGATAGTTCGGATGGATTAACCCATGATTTACGACGCTTAGGATTATGAAAATATATCCACTTTTCATCACCTGTCACTATTCGATGAAGAAATGATTTTCTTTTATATCTGATGAGCAGCATTTGTCAAGTGGTTTTTCGATTTTCTTGCTGTCTTTCATTCAGTTCATGTGGTACCCATTTTCCCACTTTCTGAATCTTTTC
>DWLS01003567.1:0-15478 GCA_018246255.1 Pachliopta kotzebuea | reverse complement strand
AGCAAGTAACAATGTATATTTATCGGCTTTTGCGATTAGTAGATAAAAATTATAAAAACAAATAAGTATTTTATAAGTAAAAAAGGTCTCCGACTATAGTCCGAGGTATAAATGAGTATAATAAAAAAAAATTGTTTTAATTAAAAATTTTTGATTCATATCTCATCTGATTGTCAGGAGGTGTGACATTCAGAATTAATAGATGAAGGAATTAAAAATCTTGATGTTTTGTACCTTAATACTATTTGTATATTCTCGATCTTCATCAGCTGATTAACGTCTGCTGCTGGACATTGGCTTCCCCAGATAGTAGGGAGGTTTTGGCCATTACGAATTTGAGTATTGCCAGAGCCTCATTTGTTGATTAGCAGGGTGAACCACGAGCAGGTGAGATTGGTTTGGTTCCCGTGAGGTGTTGTGTGGGACCCCTTATATCTATAACGAAAAAGATGTAAGGAACAATCAAAGAGCTTCTTAAACATTTAATTATTTTTTCATTTAAAAACCTTAAAAATAATTATTTAAAAACAACACATTCTATTTACTATACAGATATAGTAAATAAAATGAAAAAACAAGTGATCTAAAGGAACTATTCTCAATGTAACTCAACATCATAGCTGTGCTTGAATGTAGTGGAAAAAATAACCTCATCATCATCAACAGCCTGCAGCAGTCCACACCTGGACATAGGCCTGTCCCTATGTAAAATAACTTAAACTACTATAATCTTAAATAGCTACGTTACTTCATTTTACTTAGTTGCTTCTACTACTTACTATTAATAGGCACCGCTGTAGATTCTATTTCTACCGCCAAATAGTAATGTACAGACGTTACTGTGTTGTAGTTTGAAGGGTGCTGTATGCTAGTTAAATTACTAGGGTAACGAGACTTAATAAGTTACGTCTCAAGGCGAGTACAATGTGCTGTTGTGTATACGGTCTTATCCAGTATCACGTTAGTATCGGTAAACGTATCACTTGCTATCATGTGAACGCCTTGCTCGTCTCTTCGCCTCATTTATTTATTTATTAAGTTGCATCAACTAAATAACATCATTTTGAACTTATAGATACAAATGTGTACAATACAATGTTTAAATGCTATTTATACAGTTACAGACGCAAACGACAGTACAATGGTACATAAGAAATATATAGGTACATATGATAATTATAATTAAACACACAGTTAAATATTACATAATTATAAGAAAAATATAACTTATTAAACACTTTCTAAAGATATTATTATTTTTAAATTTAATTCTGTCGCGGTATGTATAGATTATATATTTCACATTAATTTTGAATCTATCTAAATGGTCCGAAAAAATGTCTATGGAGTGAGGTTCGTGGGGTCCGAGTCGTTGTCTTTGTCGTTTGCTGCTTCATCGGGTGTTGTTGAGAGATTGTGCATTTTAGTATACGATCTTAATAGTCTGTTTAACGGAGAATACAATCCCAAATTTGTATGCGAATGTATTTTTTTGCTCCTCACTCCTAATAAGAACAGCAAAGGACTGGAACTTGCCGGTGTCAGTTTTACCATACAAATACGATGCGACCGTCTTTAAAAAAAGAGTGAATAGACACTAGGTTAATGCGCTTTATCATAAACCACATCATTATAGCACCAGGTGGGATAGTGGTAAAGCATTGACCAATAAATTTATAAAAAAAAATTGTGTGGGCAATATATACCTGTTCGAGGAGTTGGCAGTAGAAAGCGGTGGCGTGAGCGTCACTCGCTCGCACGCACCAGCACCAAGACCTAACGCAGTTATGATGTCATCATATAAATAATTAACTCGTTATTTAATTGACATAAGGAATATATTAACTATTATGTTTTCGACGAAGGCTATCCTAGTGGTTTTAACGCCGTCCACTCCGAAGATACCGGGTTTGAATCAGGCTTGAACCAATGAATTTTTCAATGCACGTGCTGTTAGTATAACACCAACTAATATCACGGAAGGTGAAGGAGAACATCGTGAGGAAACTTACATATCTATGTGTTGACCATTCATCGGACTGCTATGTGGAATGGTGAAGGCAATGCCAACACCACTACATTATAACTGACAAGAAAGTCGTCGTATGTAATGACCACAACCCTCAGTCATGAGAAAGAAATACGACTTAGAAGACTCTAACGTTTTTATTTATCATTTCTACAAAGAAAGAAAGATCGAAAAATATTTTTATATAACATATAATAACAAATATGAACATTAAAAATAATAACAGTAGGCAACTGAATAAGGTTCCAACTCAGCAATGCTCTTGCAATTAAGCAGAAGGAGACAGAAGCGCTAATTATCTTTTTTTTTGCGCTTCCCTGCATGCTTTGAGTCAGGCTTAGTTTTCTCTCCCCACTTTTCTCTTTAATTCCGTTCTGCTAACATTTATACCTTTAATTTACATCCTCTTTCATACATCGCACTCTGTGGTGAAGACGACCCGACGGTCGGTAAAGACGACTCTTTACAGGCTTTATATTGTAGAAAATCAGAAAGAAACTTGAAAATCATAGCATGAAAGACTGGAAAAAGCACACTGTAAACAATTTTAAAAAGAACAATAATAATTTTAACGATTCAAAAAGCCTTCGAACAATTTAAAATACCAACATAATTAGCTTCTGGTCTAGTCTTTTATTCTAATATAGCCTATTATCACAGTTTTTATTACTCTATCTTACGTTCGGTTTCTTTCTATTGCGTCGGCTATAGATTTCCTGTAAAATCTTAGCAATATTTGACAATTTTCTTCCTCACTCATCGGCATATTTTCTGTTTTATGCATATGTAAGGGTGCGAGGCATATATGTCGTGTATGTGTAAACTTAATAAACTTTATCAAAATAAATGAATAAGAAGGTATAGTAAAGATGAAGCAGCAAGGAATTTTGGTACATAATTATTAATAATATTACATAAATAAATTGATTACTAATAAGTGTGTTTAATATAAAATTGTAATTAATGTACGAGGAAAAGAACAGAAATAATAAACGCAGTAGATCAACTCAACTTACAAAGCTTACTAACTGCAGTATGAAGTTCCAAAGTTTTTTAACGTTAAAACTTAACACACAAATAACATTATCTTTCAAATTATCTTTCACATAATTAGTAATGTAATTGATTGGATGTATGAGATCTCTGGGGAAGATTTATGTCCAGCAGTAGACGCCTATACGCTGATGATGATAATGACAATGAGTTGTGTAAACGTTTCTCTTTAAAATGTTCTCTTTTCTATACTAAAGTTTATTTTATATTAGGCTGTAAATCTGTTATCCAAGTTCCTGTTTAGTTCTCCATACATATAGCTATATATTAAAATACGCACCGAGGTGTATGTGAAAATACAGTTGAAACACAGTATAATTACATACCAACCATTTAATTATTTATGAGGATAAATAGAGATTGAGAAACTTTGCTGTGGTCAAGTTGAAAGTGCGTATAAACTAACAAAATTATCAAGTCACGATACAATTAATGAATTTATACATTACAGAGTATAGACCAAACGAACGAAGGTCCTGTTCATGTCTTCGCAGTAATTTCTATTTATTTGATACATCAAGGATACAAAGTAACGTTTATCAAGGGACAGAAGATGTTGTTCGGTTTGCAGCCACTATTTTAGATGTCCACAGCAACAACTACTACTTAGCGAAAGGTACGAGTATAAACGCTGTAGTATTCGCATATCTCTCACCCGGACAGAACCTCGTATATTATATTACAAAACTGTTGGCTCACACTATTATCTCAGTGATCATCATCACGCCACTTTCGAAGACAATCGTCTAATATATCAGAGGCTTTTATTATCCATGTAAAGTAACAGTAGCACGCCAATAAACGTTTCAAACACAAAAGGCAATAACTATAAAAGCTAACAAAGTGCTAGGGAACTCCATTGTCAGAGTTTTCGGTTTATACTATTTTGACATCACACACAAATGTTTACTTTTAAATTTATTTTATGTATTTTTTACTGTTTTATGAAATGTATGAATAATTTTTAAAACGTTTAGTATATCAAAGAACATTTAGATAGCTTTAAGTTGTACCGTAATAATGATTAATATAAAAACTTTTTGACGAAAAACTCCAACTTTAAACCGGAGTCATTCGTTTGATAGTATAAAACCTTGAGCCCCAGCAACCTCTCGGTCCATTAGTTGTATTTAAATGTTACATTTAAAGTTCTTGTGTATGTTTTGTTCTAATTCCTGCGCGGTCTAGACTCGTTGACATTTCTGCAGAGTTAAAAGCAGTCGACGTTAGGTGAGCGCCATTATATTGCAATTATTGTAACACGTTCAATGTGCACTTTATTTATTCATTATCTATATTACCTTTTAATTTATCTTCAGTAACAATTTACAATTAGTACCATTACACTTTTTTGGGGTCCAGTATATTAAGATTAACAGAAACTGAACAAACAGAAATAATTTTGATGATGAAATCAATGTACCTTTACCAACAAGAGAGACAGCAAATTCTGTAATCTCTAAATTGTTGTCTTCCTTTATCAATTCAAGTTCTATTTTTAATGTTTTATTTTTTACTACAAGACGATAAGATTAGGAACGCGTTCACCTGATAGTAAGCGATACACTACCCTGTACCAACGCCACGCTAGTTAAGATAGTATAAGCTCCACGTTACGCTCGTTGCCTTGAGACAAATAAATCTCATTATCCCAGTAATTTCACTTGCATACAGCACCCTTTAAACTGGAACACAGTAATATTTACATTACTATTTGACGGTAAGAATAGGAACTGCGGTGGTACCTACCTAGATGGATTTCGGCAACAAATACCTTCAGTCTATCATAAAGTACAGAATGTCATAATGGTTATTGAAACAGCCTCTCGCAAAGGCTTTTATTAGTTAGAAGGGATATGTGGTAGTTTTTGAACTTGATATGGTTATTAACCTTTCGGTTAGCAAACGCCTTGATCGTATTTAAATTGCCCGCAAAGTCTAGATTGTTTTATGCGAGCTGTGTTATAGGTTTAATTAGCATATCGAAGATAAAAGGTTTTCCACAATGACCTCATATTATCACGTGGTGGGAAATAACGAGACCACGAATCGTGTCAGATCGAATGCCCCTCGACTCAAACACACTACCTTAGACATAACAAATTACGTACCAATTATGAGTCAAGTTCTCACAGCGAAACTAATATGTAGCAATAAATATAATTATGTAATTAGAAAAAACATGAGCAATGGCGTAACTTTTTATTGTGTCAACAAAAACCTGTGCTTTTTTTTTTCTTTAATAACTAAAGCATCTCGGAAAACATTGTTACGTCGCACCTCGCGGCTGAATTACTGCATCGGGTTACACAACCGCTCCCCGTCTACCCACCAGATCGTTAATCGTTAGTATTTTATATAACCGGCACTAACAATGGCACCATGGGAACCTCTCCTCGGCTCCTCCGGCTGGTGGAGGCGGATTTACTATAAATTTTAATTGCCCCGCACAAGCAATGTCACCCGACGCCGGCTGCGAGAGCGACGCATACTGTGTGCGATGCGGGAAACAATTAACCTATAAACAATAACATACCTGCAATTGTTTTTTAAGTATTCCGTAAGAAAATATGTTATTAATTAAGTTCCAAAGGAAATTACGTTACAGTTTACACGAGAAATTTCATAATATCTCTTTTGTTTAAATCAAAACATAAATATGCAGCGCAATCATTACTAACAGCAATAGCGGAATATGGCCTAAGCAATCTAGGCACCTGCTCGTAACTTTTGGTATCCGAAAATAAAGTCTTTAATTAGTTTCAATACTGCTTAGGTGCTTTAGCTTAGTCTGTCACTGATGAAGTTATTTAAATATTTCTGCATAGTTTAAAATTTGAAGATTTCTAAAGGTCTACGCGAGTCGTGTCAGCTAAACATTTACAAAGCAGTTTGTTAATCATCATACGTCTATCTATAAACAGATTCTAGTTAAGTTATTTACACAGCATCACATTGTACTTACGTTGCGTATAATATCTTTAATAGGAATAGTCAAGTTTGCAAACGATTTCAAAAATGAGGAAGGGAATCTTAGAATCAGTAGTTGTTGTAAAAGCGCTTCTTTTTATTCGGAAGTTAAAATAGCGATTTTACTAAAATCATTTAAGTAAATTGTAAGTTATATAATGTGACTAATAAAGTTGAAACTAGTAAGATCCGGCTCGGGAGGCCTTTCTAAGCCGGACACTTGCCACATCCTGTTGCATCATAACATCCTTCTCGGACTCCGATCTTTACAAGCGTATATATATAGAAGTTGATTTATTTACATATATTAACAACAACATTTCACTTTCTTAAAAAACACTTACTATCTTTATTACTATTTATATTTTTTCAACCAAAAATTGCTTAGAAACAGATACTTTAAGCTTCAATGCTTTCTATTATACATACTTTACAAATTTTTATTAATGTAATTTTTCTCATTGCATATATAAACAATAAACGTACTATTTACAATATAAATAATGACTTTATTACGTTAAAAAACATAGGCAATTTCATATATATCTATAGTCAAAAGGCATATAGAAAGTATTTGTAAGTAATACAAGCATAAATAAAATATAGAGGTTTAGTAATGATAGTAATAGTAACAGTTATAAAAGCAAATAAATATATTAAAAGCAAATAACTACTCCGACTATAGTACGAGAAATAAAAGCAAATGATATAAAATATATACCTAATTTTTACTTTCTATTATGTTCTCTATTATAATTGAAATCATCAATTATTATTCTTTCGTAACTTAACACATTATTTTCATTAACATCAACTTATATAATAAGTTCAATTAATTAATTTAGTGGATGTATGTGAGGTGACGTATGTTCTTAATTCTTCTTCGACTAGAAGAGTTTGGCGATAACCGTAATAAAGAGTACAAAGTGAAGCATTAAACTTGCTGCAGCAGATGCTGAGTTGAATCCTATTCATCATCATGACAATACTCTGTATTTTTTTCTTGTAATTCTGTTTTGTGTATGAATGTTGAATAATTCTTTGGTTCTTTCTGATGGAGTTTCTGGTGCATTGAAACGGCAGAGATAGTTAAAGGTGCATAGAAATTATTGAAAAGAACTTTCATTAATTAATATTATGTGAAGGTAAAGGATTTGTAAGGTCTATAACTTTAAAGTGGTAATTGACGAGATAAGAGTGGAGCATATGATGCTGTAATGTCCTCACAAACCTCTCTAGAATATGATCAGCAACAGTGCAGCGAGGCACTGGTGAGTTCCGTAGTACATCCCTAGACCTTCTACAATATTTTATTTATTTATTTTATTTGGTAAACCAACAATTACAACATCAGAAATACATAAAAACAAGTCTTACAAAATAATACTAATATGCGTAACCTATTAAAAGCATACACTACATTATTAAGTTGTACATTGATAAATATATTTATAAATATAAATAGAATATAGTAAATGTAAAAGAAAGAGAAATTAATTCGCGCTGAGGCAAGTTCGGAGCTATGACAGCAACTCCCTTACTCTCCTCCTAAACTCACGCCGGGAAAGACAGAACATAAGCCTCGCTGAAGTACGTATTATAAGCAATGAGCAATCGTACCATTACAGAATTCTTTCTGTAATTCGTACGGTAATTAGGTATCTTAAACAGATTTATATGCCGAGTACGTATTTTAGGCGTGGAGAAATAGATTCGACTTAAGAGGCTAGGTTGATCAACAGTAGAATGCAAAATATCATAGAAAACAGTCATATCAAGTAAGAGTCGACGGTTTCTCAGGGATAACGAGGTAAATAAATTACAATCATCTTGATAAGTAGTGTAATATACTGAGGATGACCACCGAGGAGGTTTAAGTGGGTCTCATCCACATAATCCTGACTTCCCACCAGAAGGAAGGTATCTTTTGGAGATTCCACCTCAACAAAAAAAGGTCCTCATAAAGCAATATTTTTTTATTCAACACGTCAAGATGAGTAAGCTGTTCACCTGATGATAAATAATACACTTGACTATGACATGTCTCTGGTCCCTTCTTTGCATAATGGTGGAAATTTCCATCATAACTTAATGTCGGTAAAAGTGTACACAAAACCAGTGTACTTTACATTTGTTGCTGTTGTTATGTTTATAACGCTGTAGCGTAAAACGAAACGCTGTTGTCAAAAACAAAACTAACATCACAGTTAATTGATTAATTTTAACTTGTAATTCCGCCGTTTATTGCATAAAAAAATCATGCAAGAAGCCAGCCTTGAGCCATCGTATGGAAGGGTTTTTATAAACTACATACTTGTGACTAGTGCCCTAAGCTATGATGTTAAGTTAATAAAAACTAAGACAGAACTGATTTTATTTAATAATACAAGCTTCTTATATACTAATGTTATACAATGGCTCCTTATGGATAGTTTATAAACTATATGTGATTAATGGATCTGTTATATTAATATAATGGATTCCTATTTCACTTATAAGTAAGTATTTTTCTTTGTTCATTGTCGGCCTTTCTCTTATGACAACATAACCAGGGTTAAGATGGTATACACATCACTACATTGTGCTCGTAACTTTGAGAAGTAACGTGCTAAGTCTCGTTACCTTAGTAATTTCACTAGCATATCCCCTTAAACTTGAACACAGTTATGTTTATATTACTATTCGAAGAAATAGGAGCTGCGGTGGTATCTACCTAGACGGTCTACGGTAACAGCTATACCGCTAGTAAGTGGTAATAGACGACACTTGGCCGAAGAGTTTTAGTTGCAAGAACCACGAAAAGTCTTTTTCTTCATCATTAAGAAAAAAAATGTATATTGTTAATAATAAATACAAATTATCTTTAAATAGCATTTTGACTATGTAATGTACATTCTGATGATAACAAAATCACGACATCTGCAATCATAATTTCATCAACACTGAAACATTGCCTTCGACCTTTATGTTATCTGATGTGTCGAACGACACGCAGGTCATGTGGTAATTGTCACTCTGGTATTGGGTTCGAATCGTGATGGTCCTCCAAATTGTGTAACGTTGTTTTTTTGTTGTTTTGGAACAATTGTTTTGCGACATGATCTTTACTACAATAGGATAACAACTGGCACATGACGCTAACGTTGCGGCCGCACTCGTGACTTTCTCTTAACAGGATCTTACTCTTGCTCTCGGTTCACTCTTTCATAATATTCCTTTTGTTTCTTACTACTTTGAAGTAAACAAAAGGAGTAACATATTCACACATTTAGTAACCTGCTCTGAATACTTATTTGTTTCTGTGGATTGCATTTTTACTTATCGTAGTAAGTTATAATTTTTTTTTAACATATTTATGTATATATATACATAAGTTTTTTTAACATATTTATGTATATATATATATATTTGTTGTTATTTTAAAACACTTTTTTGAAACACCTAGGATTAGGTGTCCTATAGGCGTAATTAATGCCTTCAGGCATTCTCTGCCAGTCTACCTAGGAGGTGGAAGATTTTGCGGTAGGTGAAGTCTATGTATTCATTTATAGATATAAATAAAAAACATTTAACTATATGCATATATATTAAAATATATTTTGAGTAATAATTACGAATGTTTTTAATTTATGTATAAATACATATAAATTTATAGATACTTAAACATGTATATAGTAAAGATGTTTACATAACTTGTAAATGTCTCTTGACTTTGTTTAATCTTACAAATTGATGTTAGATATAATAGCCGTAAGTTGTCCTTTAAAAAAATAAAATAACACTACATCCAGCTCCTCTGGGATGTAATTGATCCCACACAACACCTCACGGGACTCAACAGCTCGCGGTGCAACCTACTAATCAACAAGCGAGGCTCTGACTCATTAACACGAATTGGGCCAACGTGGAGAGAGATTGCCCAAATTCCTTCATTATAAAGGAACCCTACGTCAAACTTTGGACGTCTATTGAAAAATTATGACTTTAAGCTCATCACTATAAGACATAAGTAATTCCTTTACCTTAATAATTTTTTTACCTACGGTACCCTTCCAACAGAAACTCAGTAATATTTTTTAGTATGTCCGTATACTTTATTAGTGTTTATGTGTTAATGGAGACCATCTAGGTAGGTAACGCTGCAGCTCTTATTTCTACCGACAAATAGTAATGTACAAACATTAAAAATCAGTTTAAAAGGTGTTGTATGCTAGTGAAATTACTGAGGGTAACTAGACTTAACACTACGTCTCAAAGCAGCAAGCGCAATGTGATACTCTGTATACAATCCTAACCAGCGCTATGTTGTTTATGATTTGGTTGTTTGTAGCTTTACATTGTTCGGTTATGAGCAAGTGTATCACTTACTATCAGGAAACGATCTTATTCGTCTCATTTTATCAAAGAAAAAAAATATACTTTATGAGTCACCGACCTCTGCTGAAAATCAGGGATGCAATTTTCGCTTCAGCATTGCCTTAGTTATTTACTTAAACCTTAATAAGAGGCATACAAAAGCGGGGTTAATGCCAATGAATATTCTCTACTAACCTTTGCTGAGGTTGCAATTAAGAAAAGGAAAGAATAAATATTATCTAAAACACAAGAACATATACATATACAAATACCATTAATATCACTATGTTGTCTGAATCTGACATAAGTGCTGTCTAATACGTTATTTAAATAATTTTCTGGTAGTTCTTTATACACCTGTAAAATGTAACGAGCTATATATTAAGTAGTCAAAGCGAACATAGCAACACTGTCACAATTGAGTTATTTACTGCCGCAACTACGGCCAACGTAACAATTATTTAGGTGATTAAATATTACTGTACACGCCAGGAATGCCAATCCGTAGACTAGTTGCCAGTAAAAGTTGATCGCTGTTAGTTTTTTTCATGAATCAAGGAAGCAATTACAATAACAACATTATAGATTAATTGATTTTTTTACCTACAAAAAGAGAGTTTGCATTTATTTTAACATCAAAGCAAAACAGAAGTTAATAATTTTTGATTTGACGGTTACAGTATGAGGAAGTTGATTGGAGAATGAATAATGATAGTATAAGTTAACTGTTACAATAACATAGACCGATAGAGTTAGTATGAGAATAGATAGGAAAGAAAGAAGGAACTAAAATAAAGAAGAATAGAAAGACTGGTGATAGGTCTCTATTTACCGAAGACTCATATTTCTACAGTTAAATAGTTATGTGTAAACATTACTGTGTTTCAGTTTGAAGGGTGCTTTATGGTAGTGAAATTATTGCAGTAACGAGACTTTTTTTAATGTTCATATCCACTTGATTTGATACGTGTCTTAAAGCACGTGATATTAAGTGTTATACTAACTGTATATGAATTGAACAATTCATTGGTGCAGGCCGAAATCGAACTCGGTACCTTTAGAGTGGGGAAACTGGCGTGTAATCTACATTTTATGGGTAAGCGTATCACTTATTGTCAGGTGAACGCATTCCTCGTCTTGTCGAATGAAATAAAAAGGATAAGAGAGTACTTCTAATTATAATGACCCTAATAAAAGCGTTTAGGTAGAAGAAAGAAAAATGATGAATTCCTCTTCAACTGTTTACATACATTGTGTCGTGGTCTTAGCTTTGAGACTAAGGATATGTCACAAAGTATGATCTGTACCTAATCTCTGGTAGATTGATGTCAATATTGGCCGGTGGTGTTCAAAAAACCTACCACTACCACAACCCCGGAATCGAACACGGACAATTTTATAAACAAAGCAGACACCAACTGCATAACAAAAGGTAGTAAACCATGAAAATATACAAAGAAATGTTTTAGTTAATCCCAGCCCTTTATGAGATCTGTAGCAACATTAAGGTATCGAGATTTGAAGAAACAACAAATTACAGCCTTTCATTCAAAATGTAGATTTGAATTTGAGTTTTTTTAATGAATGTGAAACCAACCGATTCAATATAAACAAAGACGTATACGTATTGAAGTTCGTACTTGGCCGAGTAACTTAGTGGCTGTGTATAATGAAAATAATCTGAGCAAAGTATATATATATACACACACATGTATATATATATGTATTTATCGTAGTGTGTGTCGCCGGGATCCGTGGGACAAGTTACCAAATGCACCTTTTGTGATGATAAGGTCATTTATTGTAGATTTTAACGAACAATTCAAGTAGAAATTTTTTCATAAAAATGGAGAGAAGACTTGCAAATTTAGATCATCATAATCCTATAGACGTCCACTGCTGGGAATAGGTACCAATAGTGGGAGAGATTTGAGTTGTCTCTCATTACGCTGAGTAAACAGGGGTTAATGAGGAGCAAGAACCTGGTTTATTGATGGCAGAATTCACCGCGAGCAGGTGAGGTTGGTTTGGGTCTTAGGTTGTTGTATGGGACTTCTTATATCCCGTTTTTAATATTAACTATCAATAATAGTTCTGTCAGATCCTTCTCGCCAGATATCTGCTGATCAAACTTAACTACGCATTTAACTTAACTACGACTTCTTCTCCCCCGTTGTTATTACAGTTTTTTACATTTTTTTAATGTTCGTTCCCTCGAAAACTGGGATCGGGATTTAATTACTCTTATCTCTATTTCCTTTTATCTTTGTACTTATTTCGTCTTCCACCACATTCAGTGTTTTATCTCCTCTTCTTACACGCACAGTTTTATACTTACAAACGATTCAAAACGTATGCAATCACCGGCTGTTATCAAGACAGAAACCATTGCCGCGTCCAATTGCATCCTGGGTCCATTAAGAACAATACAGCATCCTTGACATCGGGCTCCGCTTCACGTTTACTATCTCGTCTCCACGTCCAAGGGACACGAGTCTGACCTTTCGTTGCAGATGCTCTACCACATTCAAAATGCACGTGTGCAAGATGAAAGGTTAATGTATTTAGACTGTAGAATTTTTTCATTGCATTGCGAATCGATGATTGCAATAATGACATCATTATACAGACAGCAACATCAACAATAAATGTACATTATGTCTGTTACTGTATGAATTTGAACAGGAAACTGGTCTAAGAATACATACTGATAGTTTAAACGACTTAATAAACTGATAATTATTAAGAAATAGGTTTATAATATATTACTAAGAGATATATACTGTAGTAAATAATAGAAATAGGAACATGTAAGTGTGATTATATACACATATGTGTATGTACAGGTTTTGTAAGAGTAGATGATAAGATAGCATAAGTATTAAATGATGTAAATATAAGTTAATATCAGGGAAAGGCAGAATAAAAAACAATAAATGCACTGTTGTTGAAAACAAAGTTATTTATTGTTGTTAAATCTCAATGTGTTAAATATGCCTCTAAACTTAACAACTTTTAAAAGCTAACTATTAGCCTCTATTTCTCATGATGAATGAGATTCAAGGTATAGATGTGTTAACGATATAATCACGAATATTTACTATTGGTAGGTCTTCGATGCCGAAGGCTGTCTAGGTAATACCGCAGCTCCTATTTCTACTGCCAAATAGTTCAAACATTACTGTGTTCCAGTATGAAAGGTGCTGTATACTAGTGAAATTACTGTGGTATACAAAATTAACACTTAACGTCTCAAGGAAACGATCGCAATGTGGTGTTTGTATACAATGTTAATTAGTGGCACGTTATGGGCAAGTGTATCACTCATTATCAGGTGAACGGCTTATTCATCTCATCGCCTGGACGAATAATAAAAATGTCGTTTCGTCGATTGATTTTTATCATCGCTGTTACAAAGCTGCTGTGAAATAAAAACCCTGATATCATTTAAACTTCACGATATAAATGGCCACAGATAGAGGACCTTAGTGATATTTATCGAATTGTAATTAGTGACCTTCACATTAATTTTAAAAGATTTCGTCCATTTAGTTTAACCCTGATATTTAACCAAAGTCTAGTTCATTTAACTTGTTAATACATGTGAAAAATATTTATCAATGATTTCTTTATACATAACACGGTTTTGAGACATTCATAAATTATTTTGCCTCAATTATTTCATTAACAATGCGAGAATGAAACAGAAGCGTAATGTTTGCATATAACTACCTTTTTTTTCCGACGAGATTCACGTGATGTTAAGTGTGTTAGTTAAGATGATATACGTTGCGATCGTCGCCTTGAGAGGTAAATTGTTAAGTCTCATTACCCCAGTAATTTCACTAGCATACATCACCCTTCAAATAACACAGTAATGTTCACACATTACTATTTGGCGGTAAAAATACGAGCTGCTTAGAGGGTCTCCGACAGAAGAGATCTATTATTAATGAGGCAGTTATTCGAAGTGGAGAGCTATAAGCGTTAAAAGAATTTTCATTCATCATCATCATTTCAACTAATGAACGTCCACAGCTGGACATAGGTCTCTTGTAAATTACTCCACAAAATACGATCTTGTGCTGTTTGGATCCAATAGCTCCCAGCGACTTTCTTTATGCCATCTGTTCACTTAGTGGGAGGTTTGAAAAGAACTTTACTCATTGATAATGTGCCTATCATTAACAACAGAGTTCTCTGACGCGTACAGAAAGTTAACAAAGAGAAATGAATAGATAGAACAACAGCCAATCGTTACTCGAGGCCATTTAGTACAACGCTCATATTATAACCCGGCATTACATATTGACAGGCGCGGTCCGTCTTGTTACATAAAGGCGGGGTACTTTCACAATTGGAAAGGATAACAATAATGCACCGGCTCATCAATACCGGACGGCGGCGCAAGTGTTAAGAGGAAACGTTTTCTATATTATTTTAATAAAAAATTAAAAATGGTTATTACAATATTATTACTGTTTTAGTATATCATTTAATCACCAGTTTTCTGACTTCAAAATCGTGGTAATTCCTAACGGCACTATAAAGTATTTACGTAAAATATCAATATAACAGTAACAGTTTTTAAATGATGAATTCTTTTGTCTTCATTCATAAAAACTATCAAGATCTATATAACTTCATTTATTTATTTATTCCTTTTCACACCTAGTGTAAAGGCGGCCTTAATGCCATTGGCATTATCTTACACTCTACCTTATGTAGTGCAGAGATGTTATGAGGTAGGCAGATGCAT
Source organism: Pachliopta kotzebuea (assembly GCA_018246255.1). Lineage (NCBI taxonomy): Eukaryota > Metazoa > Arthropoda > Insecta > Lepidoptera > Papilionidae > Pachliopta > Pachliopta kotzebuea. Next base: position 311 of record DWLS01003567.1, on the reverse strand, counting down.
AGAGTAGTTAAAGGTGTGTGATAATACATATGAAAATAATATTAAATTATATCACAATACATACGCAACATTAAATTAGACACATAAAACAAATGTTAAATACTTAATATAGATATATTAAAAATACATAATAGACTCATACATATAATAACAAAAAATGATAAATTAACATAAGTATATCAGTATGTATAAATTTATTTATTTATGAGGACCCAGTCATTACTTCATTTAAAGGAAATTCCCGGACTTTTGATTTAAAGATGTTCCGATTGGTAACTGTTCTGATTTCGAGAGGCAGCGCATTCCAGAGA
>DWLS01003566.1:0-15479 GCA_018246255.1 Pachliopta kotzebuea | reverse complement strand
GGCTGATGATGATTATGATGACTTTTACAAACGCACGCCTTTAGACAAACGCTTAAATGAAATATTTTACTTTTACTGGACGAGCAACGCTCAAGTTGACTTGATGGTAAGTTATACGATTGCCCATATCATGGCGGTGGTTAAGATGGTATACATAACATCACAATGCGCTCGTCGCTTTGAGACGTAGTGTTAAATCTCGTGACCCCAGTAATTTTACTAACATACAGCACCGTTTAAACCGGAATACAGTAATGTTTACAAATTTTTTGGTGGTAGAAATAGAAGCTGCGAAGATGCCGACCTAGACGGTCTCCGGCAACAGAGACCTATCACCTATAAAAAGAGTCTTAAAAACATTGAAAAAGTAGCTTTTATAAATTTACAAATATATCAAAAAAAGGGATATACATTAATTAAAAATATTAAGAAAACGTAGGCGTTTGTTTCGCAAATTTAGTATGTATTTAGGGCACAATTATAATGCTAACTTCGCTTAATTCTGTAAGGACCCGCAATTAACGTAATTCTTGCCCTCCGCACACCTGAATAGCAAATTAGTTATAACACTAATTATTATGGAAATGTTCATTTGAAATGATAAATGAATTAGGAAAAATAGGAACGAATATAACTAAAAATTTAAATATTTTTTTTTGTATTTCCGAAATTAGTTAATCTTACTGGTTAATTGTAGATTGAGTGAGAAAGCTGTTATACTTACAAAAGAAACTGATTATATTCAAACAGCTACAATTTTTTTTATCATTGTCTACGAATACTCTTGACTATGCCTCTTTTTTTTCTACTAAATTTTAATTTAGATCAAGTCCAACAGTTTACAAACATGAAGTAACAAAATAGTTTGCCAAGCTCCTTACAGTCATTTCCCAAAGATCTATGCATATTTTTAACAAATTATTAGAAGATTTTGATGTAGAATAATTGGTTATATATACTTATATCAATAGTCATAATTATTAAAAAAAGACTGTCATAATGCTCTATTTTCATTTATTCATTCATTTTCTCTCAATCACCATATACAAGGTAATCACTAAGGACCGCAAAGTGTCATTTATATACCCAATTAACAAATATTATTTTCTTTTACACATTTACCAATAATAGATACACAACTTAATTTTTTATTGATACAAAGCGGTTAAACTTTAAGTTTACTTAGTTTATATACAACATGAGTTTAAAAGGAAATGGATAGCTTAAAATGATATGGTTCATCATATATTCTTTTAAGTCAAAGAATGTTTGTATATTAGTTGATTTACAATGCACATGTTTATGTTCTGGATTATGAAAACATTATTATATCACAGAAATATTATATAAATGAATATTAATGTGTTGTTTTATTACAAACTAATAAATATAAATATTTTATCAATACTAAAGGTAACAGTTCTTCAAGGTGATTGATTTCTTTACAAACATAATTGTAAAGTAAAGTTCCATTTCATATAATTTTAATTTACATATATATTTTTTGTAACTTAATTGTAAATAGAAACCGAGATTATAATAATTAAATTTAGCAAGAGCTAAAAATAATTACTACAGTACGATTTTTTGTAAACTACTTTTTCTTTAGGAAAGTATATCATTATTTTTCATGCAAATTAATTCAACATAATTATGAAATAAAGGTAACACTGTATTTGTGTAAATATGAGAATCTATAGGAGTATTATTATTGTTTTAAATAAGTAATATCTGATCACTTTATAATACTTTAAATAAGAAACAAAATAAAATATTTGTCTTATTAGAAACTTAACACTTGATGTTGATTAATAAAAATAGTTCTTTAAAATTTAGCATAATTTTCTTTGGTATCATTCTATGGTAATAACCCAGCTGTTTACAAAACATTTGATACTAATTTCAAAATGTATATATGTACAAATTATATGTTAAATAAGAAAAGGTATGATCGTTATAGAATTTACTACTATTCACTATATATGAGTATTGTTTTGTTATCGTCATTTCATTATCAGTTCCCAGCTGAACATGGGCTTCCCCAAAAAGTATGAATTGGGATACTCCTCTTAAATGAACAAACAAGTACGCTGAAAGGGGTCACTGAAATGTTACTGCTCTTTATTTAGAATTATTCCTTCCGTATTCGCCTTTGACACTGACGTTTGATATATTATAACCAATGACCCACCCATAAGGAGTCAACCATGTCAATGTACTACATCTATATCTAAATATATTTCACTTTTGTCTTTCATATATTGTAACAACTTATAATTTCTAAAACATTAATATAATACTGTTTTTTTTAAATACATTTCACTATGTCGAGAGCTATCGTCTATGAAAAGAGGTTAATTTTTCACAATTTAAACAAAATAAACTTTTTAAATACATTCACGAAAGATTATGCACAATATTTTGAATAGATTCAATTATCATTAGATGTGTTATAGTTCCACGGAACAATTTTTACTTAAAACGGAATAAACTACTTTCATACATAAATCATATTAGGCCTCATACAAGATTAAGAAAATTTTTTTTATTAAATCTAATAAAGTTTCACTTTGACATCAAATACAAACTTTCTACAGAAATATTGGATTAGAACCAATGTATAACACATGTTAATAACTGCGACATCAAGAAATTACCAAAATTAAGTAATCTTAATATAACGAATACCGTTACTCGTTCTTAACTTTTAGGTAAAGGATATTAAAATTTTATAACATAATAAAGTAACTACGAAGAATCATATATTGGTGAAGAACTTTTTATAGTCAAAAATCCTGCTCGTCATATATTACCAATTTACCCGAAAGGAGTAGATCCTAACGCCGAAATAACTTTCCTATTCTTTGTAATCATTATATCATGAAGGATGAGAAAAATATTTTTGTGCAACATTATAAAGACCACAAAAAGAACTTTAAGTAATAAATAGACAACAGGAAAGATTCTTCTTTCAGTTTCTTAATTGACTTTAATTACACATATTTCACTACAGATACATCACCTACTGAGGCACAACTAATGTTTAATTGACAGTTTACTTCGAACGCTGAAAAACTTTAGCTGGGCTCTTGGCTGAAAGCTTTTAAGCGTATCTTAGATTTATAACTTGAAAATCAAAAACATCATGATTTACGTATTCATCTAAGATAATCTAATAATCTACAATTTATTTGCAGTCAATGTTAATACCGCAGATGTTAGACTACTTTTCTTTAAGAATTCTTTAAAAAATGCTTTAGGAGTATTTATCAAATGTTCATATGTCCACTTTATGTTCCTTTCTAAATAAGATTACATTATCATAGGGTCTTTATTATTTCGTAAATATCTTTGCTAGATATACAAAGAAATTATATCTACAAAAAAATTGTCATTTACATCACGCTTCAAAACAATTATGCTTTTATTTTAACTAGAAATATAAAGAGACTTCATACTTTACAACCTAAGCCTTATATACAATTGTTAACTTTTTATTGTCAGTTCTGAACTTCAATGATGGAGTAAATCACTTATAAATATACAACTTCGCAATTATTACTAAATATTTACAAGTTTTTGTATTGTTTGTTATTGAAATATCTAATATATCATCTTTGAATGAATCCTTCATAAAGTTGGAAAAGCTTACCATATCGCCTTTCGTAAACTATATGTGTACTTGAACATTCAAAGCGTTTAAAGTTCTCAATAGTATTGTCTTATCATTACAACATCTACATTTAGATGTGTGTGCGTAAATTTTTTTATGAACACTGCAGGACAGCATCCAAAAATTACGCGTTCTTGTAACCAATGTACATGGACTAGGTGATGTGGAAGTCGCCCCGTAAGAGTCTCGTGAAAGTTTTTTTGAACTGCTGATTTGCTAGCGCGTAGCAAAATGGATTTATTGGACTGTTAGCGTAGCAAAGAAAGTACGAGAACATATAAATATGTTTGTTGATACAGGGAGGGTCCGTACAAAACCCTTCTACTAAAGCTAATACATGATATGGTGTCCAGCAAACAACAAATGCGCCTAATATGAACGATATGGTTCTGAATGCTTTCCTCGCTCTGTTTTCCGATTTGGACTTCTGCCGTCCGATGCTGGGAAACAGACCGTCGCGTTTTGAACGCTTGACTTTTAGTTTTTTACCAATATTTTTAACGAATTCTTTCTTGGAGTCGGAACGAACGGTTCCACTTACAACTGGACTAGAGACTTCACTGTTTTCTGTCGCTATACTTACGCCTGCCGTTAACCTCATAGGAGCTACTTTATTTTCGCTTTCTTTAGGGGGTAAGGGTTCATTGTTATTAGATGATGAAGACACAAGGGTTATAACGGGCTTGGGTCGTTCTCCTGCTGTTAAACTTACCTCCGTATTAACTTTAACAGGTGGTGAAGGAGAGACATTTGTTTTGGGTTGTGTAACTTGGGCTTCAGCTGTTGCTCGTATAAGAGCAGCCTGCAATAACGAAGTGTTTGTTACATTACCTGAAAGATTTGGAGGAGATGATGGTTCGGTGGCAGTAGGAAAGGTAATTGACGAAGGAGGGCTTTCGTTAGTTGGTGAAGGTACATTAACTGAGCTTTCATCCATATATCTTAAATCTGCACCATCCATTCCTACTAACACATCATAACTACTTCCATCGCCTTTAACTAATTTAATAATTCTAGTACGAGATGATTCGGAATGAGATGGCGGACTTTCAGATACAGGTGGGCTGCATCTGAATTCTGATGGAGGAGGAATGATTCTTTGAGCAATTGTAGTTGATACCTCTCTTTCAGATGGTGTGGCAAGTCCTGATGAAATTGGTGACACAGCACCTGTTGAAGACGCGACAAGGGAGGTATGACGATTATTTTGCAGCATTTCAGGAATTTCTGTTTCTAGGACGCTTTTTTCTGAAATTTGGGATAACGAAGACTTTGGTTTGTCCAGATAGTGCTTAATTTCTGTTGACTGCTTTAAATCAGTTTTCATAAGTATTCCTCCATTTAATCGCATGTTATTCAGTAATTGCATAGCTCCAGTTTGCATTACTAAATTTACGACAGAAGGTCGCTTTTTAACATTAGATTGAGGAGTGCTCTCATCGTCTGAATCGAATGCAGGGCTACTTGATCGTTCTGCTTCCACTTGATCTTCTTTTTTGTCTCCGTCGGATTCAGCAGTTGTCGATGTGCCCGTAACGGTGGCGCTGCTTTTATGTGCAGACGATTTTTGACTGGAATTGGAATCCGATGAGCCACCTAGGTTAAGTAATGGTGCAGCTAAAGAACCTTTTGTAGTAGCGTCCTTTTGTTCAGGTTCCGGCACTTTTACTTGATCTTCGCTCGAAATAGTTGGTTTTGGCAATCCAGCCATACCTGCAGCACGCCCGGCCATTCCGGACATTACTCCTGCACTTAATGCGACCATCGATTGCATTTTTCTTTGTTTCGCTTCACTTTTCTTCTGCATGTCGTATGCAGTTTTAAAAATACCTGCATATAAAACTATTAGCACGAAAAGTGTTGTCCAGTAGTAACCTATTATTAAAGCTGTATTAAATATGGGATCTTTTAAAAATTGAACGGCACACTCTCCTTCTTGTAGATCCCTGTAACCTACAAAGTGTTCCCAACCAAAAATGGTCGTGAAAAATAGTAAGGCAGGTATAATCCAGGTTACGGTGACCATCCATATCACTCGATTTTTCGTTCGCCATGCTCTGTATCTTGCCGCTATCTTGACACTACAAAATCTGTCCACCGTTATGAGCAAAACAGTATACTGCGATACGAGGCATACTGTGTAATCGACGGACAGCCATAGATCACACAATAACGGGCCCAAATGCCAGTAGCCTTTTAGTACATAATCTGTGTAAAATGGGAGTGACAATGTACCTGCAACATGATAAAATTTTGAAAAATTTTTAAAAAACTATATAAACGTATAATACCAAATAAATATTGAAATACCTATTAAAAGATCAGTGGCAGCGAGGGAAGCGATGAAGTAGTTACTCGGTTGACGTATAGTTCGATCCACGAGGAAGGCCAACAGCACCAGCACGTTTCCGCTCACAGTCAATAGAATGACGAGAACCAAACATATTGCGAAAATAATCGCCAACCACAGCGGAAACGGAGGCAGCACGGGTTCCTAAAGACAAATATCTTACGATGAAGATTGACCTTCGTGATTTGATAGATAGATATGTAAACTATTCATTGCTCACATTACGTTACAGTGAATTAACTTAAATATACTTGTAATTTAAATACGGGAAAGAGCGGGCTTGCACATTAAGCAATTTCTTCCAGGCAATCCAATAGGATAGGAGAGATAAAGAAAGTAAATAAATAACAGACTAACAAGAAAAGTAAAAAATTTAATAAATAAGAGCAAAAAAAGAAAGACATGAGAGTTCGTTTATTATATTTCATTTGTTATTAAGGATACTAACAATAAACATTTGAATGCTAAATTTTGAGTCATCATCGAGTTTAAATTTGCGTATTTTAGTAATATATAAACTTATTGTGCTTCGTTTCTAAATATTATTAAATTCGGCCTTGATAAAAGTGCAGAAATATTGATATCGATTATAATTTTAATGTAGAATTAGTCAAAATGTAAGACCTACATTTATGGTAATATGAATTTGCAGAGAGAAATACAAATGTTTGATTGTAGAAGCCTACGTAAATGAAAAAAACTTTTGAACTTGTTTTATAAACAATTGTTTATAAGCTGTCCTTATGTGTCGCTACAACTGACAAGGATTCCCCATTGATTTATAATGTCGCGTGTAGTAGTAAGTTTTCTATTTAAATAAACACCATCCCGGGCATTGTTCGACTAATAAAGGCAGCGCTGAGGCGGCGACATTCCCTCCTCGCTTCGGCCGTGACACAAACGCCTGATAATGGTCTAGAATCGATTAAACGTACACGCTGAACAATACTCCACGGGGACCAGTACACGTATGTAAACCTTGCGATAAAATACTGTTTCATTATTCCCTTCGTATCCAAATTACGGCGTCCCACTTGTGATACACTTGTGATGAATAATCAACGGCCTTTTGTACTATTGATCATCGCACACGCCTAGTACACTCGTTAATGTACTTCACTTTTCATTTTAAAGTTAGCTTTACTTTTAGTATTTATACAACGATCTATCTATGTAATACTATATGTATTTATATGTAACAGTATAGTATTTTATGTTTAATGTAGCTATATACCCATAGGCAAACCCACGACCAGCTGGAAAAATGTTGTGTCAAAAGATATGCGAGAATACCAAGTGATTGATAACGATAGAAGACAGGGAGAAGTGGAAGAGAAAGATAAGGAAAGCTGACCCCACCACCATATAAGATAGTGGTTAAAGAAAAGCGAGAAAGAGAGTATAGTAATTTATGTTTAAAGGGTTATATAATATATTTATTATACGTCTGTTTCCTGAGAAATAAAACAGGTTTCATTTCAATGACAGTTGAATGGTAAGTAAAAATATTTTTTATTATCTTGTTAAATATTGTATCTGTTTCATATTATATCCCATTACAAATCTATATCAATAAAAATAATAAAAGTTCTATATATTTAGAATAACTAACAATTTAGTAAAAGCCTGCCTGAGAGATTGTTATACTAGATATGTTGATTATAAAATTTGAAGTTTGAATAATAATACTAGATTTGTTTGCTTTTAATCAACTTTTACTGTATCAAAATGTTAGAGCGGCTTTAAAACATATTTAAATTTATTAAGAAATTCTTTTAGGAAATTTGAATTTCGTTTAGTAATGAGCTTATTTTTTTATTTGACCAATAGTCGATACAAGAAAGACGTTTTATACTGTCTATAGTTAGGATAATATAGACTGCACTGCGTTGTGCTGGTTTGCAAGATTTTAAATTAATGTTTGTATTTTTTTTTCAGTTTTCCTACATTATGTAAGATTAAAGAAATGTTTGTGGATGTTCACTTACGGAATCTTTAAGGGTCAACGATCAATTTCGGCGAGAGAGGTCAACCCTCCTATCTGTGCCCTCCTCTAATCCTCTTATTACCGGTTGAAATTGTTATCAAAGGACACCCGCTTTCATGCGTTAGCTCGCTGAAGAACTAAAGATATTTAAAGCCACCTAAAATCCGTTGGCCCTTATTTTGTTATGTTTTGCATAAACCAGATTTTCCTATTTCTTTTCAGATATGGTAATTCTCAGTGGATATGATCGTGGACTATTACTATAGATAAATTCTTTCACCTAGTATTGACCATTTTAACCTTATACTTACCAGAATTCCATCATCACCGAGAGCACTGTCTAGGGTTGTGTTGTAATAATATATGTCTGTGTCATTGGTGCCATTTGATAGGAGGTAACTCTGGCACTCAGGATAAGATGATGATGGGACGCAGGTGCGCTGTTTGAATTTCTGTAGTTTCCTAAACATCGAAATAAGAAAATTACACAATTATCTCAACATCGTTGATAAGTGTCAAGTTTTATTTTAGAGACATATCGTATCAAAATCCAAGATCGAAATGACCATATAACTTCTATTACACGGTGGTGTCTTGTTTGGTTCTGGGACAATATGTCATCAATAAATATGGCAATATACAGTATGAAGTGTGGGTTTTTGTACACCTCTATCAGAACAGAAAAGAGCTAAAGCCTTTTTTCATTCGTCGAGGAGATCTGATGGTAAGTGATAAATGATTTAATTAATTAAGTTGTTTAGTTAAGATGGCATATAAAGCATCACATTACGCTCGACACCTTGAGAGTTAAGTCTCGTTACTCCAGTAATTTTTAGTTTAGTATTACAACTTTCTAACAAAGAAACAGACCAAAAAACAGTTCAGCTTTTCAAGATGTGCTTTGTTATTTAGTGTATTCTGTTTATTATAAATATATTCGATGGATTGTTAAAGTAATGCGTTTGTATATGTACACTATGCATCTCATTAGATTGTTAACGTATTTTCTAATCGCATAGAAAAATACATTTGGTGGAAAATGAAGGTGAATTCATTTGAAATTCAATTCACTTTACTCACCATTGCGTGATGAAGTTCGTACCGATAGTATAGATCGGCGTTGAGCGATTGACGTCGTAGCTGGCTTCGGTTCCGTTCATTATGATTGCAGCTCGGCTTTATTGTCCGCAGTCGTAGGCGTACTGAAATTTACTACCTATACCAGCATCTGTAAATAAAATATAGCATAAATGTCATATACACAAACAAAAATTAACTTAAATAAACCTAACCATAAAACTATATTCAGACGACAGTGATTTATTAGTCCAAAAACGCAAAATAAGTTTCCACACCACAATATTAAGCTGAAGTTTAAGTACGCACATTTACACTATGTAAACAACAGTGTAACATTATAAGAGACCAAAAAGGTCAATAGTTTACAGATAGAAGTACCGCTGATAGGACAAAGGTCGATCTCATAGCTACTACGCGTATTACAAATGTACTGACTTGTTTAGTTGATAAACTATTAAACCACAAGTTATAAGTTTCAAGCGTTTTAAATAAAACTTGCAGAATATAATATAAAATACTTTATACCACAGCAAATTATATTACAATTAATAAAGGACATTATATAACATATGCGCTGTAGGCGATTTTATTGCTAAAAATGATTTCTACCCGACAATCTTTGCTTCGAAAAAATGTTTTGTTAGTAAGAAGAGATGAATAAATATCCAAAATTTATTCTTCGTGATATATACTACTCATATTAAAACTGAATTAAGTTACGAGTATCTTCATTAAGTTCAATTTAATATGTCAACGCTAGCTCTCAATTCTTACGTCTAACTGCCGGGTCAAAGTCCAACCAGTCTCATCTCTTTACTGTACAGAAGATTTAAATCAACAGTGGTAAGTAAAATCAATAGTTAAGTTTGCGATGGAGTATGATGTAATTAATAATGACAAGTTCGTTACCAGTAACAAAGGTATATGTGAACAGCCGCGCAGCCAGCGCCGGCCGGGGGACTCCGCGCCGTCCATGCATTCACGGCCTTAGCTCATCTGCAAAGGAAGTGTCGCTTGGTTGGTCGTGTTTGATCGCGCAGCCGGAAATATACAGGCGGGGGGATTAACAGCTAATATATCTAATGAAATATCTGTTCAGCGTTTGCGTATTTATCATTTAACACTTCTATTCAATACGGGGAAGTTACAGTTAGTACAGTCTACTAGTAAATCTGAGATTGTGAAACTGTACACTCAGCTCGCAAGGGCATTAGTCGAATGCCTTTGCGGTAAGGAAATTGGTACACGAAGCGGTGTGTAAGCCCACCGGCGTATTACGGTAATACCGTTTACATAAATGATATTTTGTGTTGGATTACATTATAAGCCACTTACGTACCGCCTACATGATATATGCACGTCGAACATATGTCACTATCAATTATTCGCGGTGTTTCAGTATATTGGAGATGGATTAGAATATTATAACCACATTATCGCATTATATTATCCATGGCCTTTTATCATTAATAAAAAAGGGTATTATGATTTAAATCAACGTTAGCAATAATCGAAAGGTTGTCCTTGTGGAAATCGCATGAGCGTTAAACGTAACCTTCGTACCCTTTTATTTTGAGACTACGCGCTCGGGTTGGTACCTGTCTCTAACACGGGGTAAATTGTCACCGTGATATTTTTAGTATTTTACCCCAACACACCCCCGGGAACGGATGTGGCATGTTCGAAGGTAAATTTTGAAATATTATTTACCTTTAATCCACCACTGTCACAGCCCATAAACAATGTGACAGTGTGACGGGATAACAAACCCGTTCGTTTGTTACTTATATTTCTGTTTCTTCTTTCTTATTTTCACAATTGCATTTTTTTTTTGATAATAGTTGATTCTATTTCTTCTTAAACCCTTGTCAAAAAGATGAGTGTTATATGTTGTCGGTATATTTGTAGATTTTTAGTGAGAAAGTTTCTGAAAGACGTCACACACCCATCTATACTTGAAGTTCAAGCTCGTAGTTTTTATTAATGATCTAAATCCTTCTAATGATATATAGAAAAAATAATAATAAACATATATTTCAGGGCGGTTGACCTATAAAATAATTATGAATGTTCGTAAATCTCAGTATTGGTAAAAGGAAACATATTCGGGATTAAGAAAGCGTTCGGTTTGGAAAAAGCGGCAGCTTACAGTAGAGATTACATTAATGATAGGAAACTTTCAGAAGAAGATGGTTGTTTATAAAAAAGTACGTATAGGACTCAAAACATTCTTCTTACTGTCGGTTAAGGCAAGGTGATTTCGATTGTTATTACTAAAGTCTATTAAAAGTGCAAAGTCGAAGTTTATCCACAGCGACTTAATGTTATTCAGCAAAAGTAAATTCTTTGTTTTAATTCTGAATGGAAGTGACAATTGCTTATTAATCAAGTCTTTCTCAGAGCGACTCATTAGCTTAAATTATTACTGCAGAAGTGGAAAGAGATTGAGGGAATATTATAACAATAGAATTCATCAGTAGCGAGGTAATAACTCTTTTGTATATCGCGATCGCGGGACTGAGATCATCAAACAATGACCTTTTGTGTAACTGTCGAAAGAGTTCTTTATTACTTAGTTATTAGCAACTTTATTTTATTGTTTAATATCATGTAAGGTAGACAATCAAAAGAGAGACAAAAGGGTGTACAAGGGGTTCCGCACAACAACTCACCCGACCCAAGCTAACCTCATCTGTACTGCACCCTGCTAATCAACATACGAGGCTCTGGCTCCCCACTAACCCACATTGGGCCAGCGTGATGGGAGACGACGAAATCTTCCCCTTTTATGAGAGCCCTATGTCCAGCAGTCGACGTACATATGCTAAACATGAACATAGGCAATCACCACAGACACAGACAGATATACAAAACATACTTTGTTAAAGAAAAAAAAGTTATGTTCAAAAGCTTTTTCCTCAAATACCTTATAATTAAGTACATTGTATTTTGGTCTCAGAATCAAAATTGGAAAATAGGAACGAATATAATAAATAACAGAAATAGAAGGTAGCAAATGCCAAAATTATTACAAAGGCTTTTTTTCAATTGATTTGACTAGATCCACAATATTAATGACAATGTTATTATTATTAAATTTATGCTTATTATAGTGTTGAAATTACTAAATTGTATAGTAATCAGTTGTTAGTATTCAAATTTCATAATTTTCTTCTATTAGCTCACCTAAATTGATGATAATGATGAACACTACTTATTTCAAGATATATTTTAAAAGTGCTTTAATCTTTTCCACCAATATGCATCTATTTACCTTTATCGTTTCTTTCAAACTATACAACTGTGTAGCCTCGGACCCGAAGTAATGACTTCCGTAATGGAAAATAGTTATTGATCAACTACATTTAATGAAATTTCAAAGATTATTAGAAAAAATTAATAAGAAAGCTTTAATCTTGAAAGATTATTTTTTAGTATTATGTAATTTACAACTAATAGTACTATAATTCAGAATCCTATTTAGATTAGATCATAATATCCGGCTGACAGCAGAGGGTTATTTATTACTATCTCTATTAACATTTACTGAATTAATCGAAATTCGAAACTCCTGTGATATCAGTACTAATAATTGTGGTCTATATTGATCCATTTGTCGGTTTGATCTTTGTTTCTAATTGATTTAATTAGTATTTAATTTAATTAAGCTTGTTATAGCACCAATTGAATCTAAACTATCTTTACGTTTGTCTTCTTCGGACTTTTTCTCAGGAAGATCTAATCAAGGCTATTTAATCATCACGCTGGTTAAGTGTGTATGTCATATATATGAAAGTTCTATAAACATAACGGTCGCTGTTTCTCTACGATGAATTCCTTCACCAGAAGCTCAAGCTTAGTGAGGATTGAAGTCACCCTCTAGAGACGTATACGCTCCTCAAGAGTGCACAGATTGTAAGATGGATAGCTCATATCACAGCTCCTGAAGTTTAATAATAAGTGCATACAAAAAGAAACTTCTTGTGATACTATGATACTGTGTCATATGCGCAGTAAATATTAAAAGACAAGATTTAACATTTCCTTAAATAATAATTCATTACAATATTTTTACTACGTTTTTTCTACTTTGAACAGTTTTATCTTATAGACATTTCTGTTTACATCAAGTCATTCGAGTCGGAACAAAAATTTCGCATTAATGAGCTTTAAAAAAATATTTCATGTATACTCATAGATGTCCTTCTATTTATCATTTGACGAGATGTCTCTTCATCATATTTGTGATGGCGTGAGTTACATTGTCATAAGAGAAAGACCGACAATAAACATAGGAAACAATTTCTAATAGAATGAAATAAGAATCCGTTATACTCTAATAACGGGTCCATTAATCACATATAGTTGATAAGCTAGCCATAAGGACCCATTGTATAAGATTAGTATATAAGAAGCTTGTATTACCAATTAACATCTTGACTTCGGGCAGTAGTCCCAACCATGTATTTTTTAAAAACCCTTCCACCCGATGGCTCAAGCTAACTCGTGTTCAAACATTTTATACATTCGCTCTTGCACTATTATCGTGTAACAATATTTAATAAGAATTATTACTTAATAAATCACCATCATCCATCAACCTGTAGTTAGCCAGCGTGGTGAATAAAATCCCTTTACTCTCTCCTAAGAGATAATCTCGAATTGAAGTGGTGGGAACATTAAGATACTGCACAGTAACATAGTAAATCATACTGTCGTAAAACAAGAAGATGAGGAACCGTTTGATGGCGTTTTTAGTCAGGACTAAAATTTGATTACACAGTAAAATATCAACAAAGTAAAGCAGTTTATTTAACAAAATAAAAAAAACAATCAAAATCTAATTCAGTAACGTCTATATTGGCTCTTTTTTAATCTATCTCATTCATTGGACGCTTCTTTATATAAGAAAAGTCGGTGGATGATAATCTTGTTTTCGTCTCAGCTCTGCCTCTCGCCAATTAGATTTTCGATATCAACGTAGCTGAAGCGATATGAAATTATTGGCTATATATACTTAAATAGTAAATAAATTCAAAATAGTATAAACATAACTAATACATAGCTTTAATATATCATTAAAAAGTTTCTCCTATTGTGTGTCCTCACGTGTTCTTTACATGTTATAGATCAAATCTGTTTAGTATGACCTTGAACTTTGTCGTTACTAGGTTACTAAAAGGTCTATAAATATTATCGTAGACACATTATATATCATTATGAGTCTGAGTACTGGCGGTAGGTCTCTGTTGCCTAACCTTGTAGTCCCGGGCTATCAAGAATAGGACTAAGGTAAACCCTGCCTATTACAGAAGGCTACTGAAGGGGTGGGCGGGTTCGGGGGCGCCCTCACTGTCTATTGAGTGACTCCGGGGCGTAGGACAAGTACGAAGTGGTCTCGTATTCTGTCGTAGCATATTGGTTATGCTGAGGAGGGCAACAGTTCTCCCGGGGATGTGCTTAGCAGCAGTGCGGGGAGGCACCGGTGAGTTCCGTAGGAGATCTCGGAGCCTTCCACAATGCACTGAAAATGATCACCAAGAGGGTTTTAGTGGGTATAAATCCCACATAACTCTGACTTCTTCCCAGAAGCAGGGTATCTTTTGAAGATTTCCCCCGCGATAAAACAAAAGATCTTTCTTGCTAGAGACCGTCCAGGTAGGTACCGCCACAGTTCTTATTCTTACCGCCAAATAGTAATGTGCAAACATTACTGTGATCCGGTTTCAAAGGTGCCGTTTGCTAAAAAAATTACTGGGGTAACCGGATTTAATACTATATCTTAAGGCCACGAGCGCAATGTTGTGCTGGGTATACCATCTTAACTATCGCAACGTTGTTATGGGCAAAAGTATCACTTATTATCAGGTGACCGCCTTGGAAGTCTCGTTGGCACGTTGAATAAATAAAACAGTGTAATGGTAAGAGAATTTTTAAATATACTAATGGCATTATTTACTACAGGTTTTAATTCTCATTCGTCTCGTCGTTTCGTGATATGTAAATATCTGACATAACTTAGCCCGTTAAGCGACGAAGTGCGTGACAACAGTTTGTTCAGTGACAGTGAAACTATTTAATGTTTGTTTATTTGTTTATAACTTGAAAACGAGTTGCATTGTACAACATAAATTTCTACTAACTATGTAAATATTAAGGCAAATAAATCAAAGCAGAATGCGGGGCGGCCGTGAACGCGACGCAAGTTTACAAAAGACTGAACTTTAAGGGTTGCCACCGCTTTGTCCCCGACGTGTAGCGGGACTGGGGTCCCGTATATATTTCGCGATGATATTTTTAATTAAAGCCACTACAGTTTTTATGCTCTACAAATGTCTGTTTTTCATGTATTATACAAGTGACGGCAGTGCGGCCGCGCAGAGAACAAT
>DWLS01003565.1:0-15480 GCA_018246255.1 Pachliopta kotzebuea | reverse complement strand
GATCCGTCTACTGACCTCTCTCTCGAAATTGGACTTACCTAATCGGACTGCTTGTCCCAGGTATATATATTCGTCGCAGATATGTTGTAATTTATATTTTCGTTAATTTATAGTAAGTTACCTTTAAAATATTTGTAATGGAAAAAAATATGATCTGTATTTGTCAGTAGTCAACCTTACTATATTTAAAAGATACACCGACGTAAAAATAGCAGGGAATAATCCTAGTGAAATAATATTTTTACCCAAACGGATTACATACATTGGATACAGAATAAAAGGTTTGTTTTTTATACATCCGTTTCTATTTCCAGTTGAAACTGATGTTTTTAAAACGAACAATTTTACGGATTCGGAAATCAATGTTTTAGAACTTTTTTCACAATGTTCAAATATGCATTGGAGATTAAATGCAGTCGCATCACGAATTGAATGAATTATAGTAAATATCATAGGCAATAAGAAAGAAACAGTAGAGATGATGGAAATACTAAAAAAGTAGAATTTATATATATTTATATAGATAAGATTAAGATGAACGAAGAAGTTTAAAAGTAGCTCTAATAAAAGGAAAGGTTAGTATTAGACCATGTTTTCTGAAGTGATGAAAGGTATTATAACAAGCAGTGTTTTATACATTTTTTTTTTTTACAAAGGTACAGTAATGATTGATTACGATCCCACCTCGTGTTAAGTGATGATTTGGTCATTGAAGAGGTTGTGATGCTCATGACTCGCAAATTCAATATACGTTCCACAACCTTGCTCATTATGGAAGTCATTGAGATGGGCCTGTAATTAGAAGGGTTTGCAAAAATTTAATATATAAAAGTGAACACCCAAAGAATTGTAAATGAATTGTGTTGTGAATGGCACAATGGGAAAAGGCGTAACAACTAAGATGATGGATGATAAAGATGATCGAAGAATAATCAGATAACTCTCCTCCTACTGAAATAAAGAATCATTAATCAAATAGCAAACACTTGATTTAGTTTTAATTTATTTTACAGTAAACCATTGTACAGTACTTTTACAACGCGATTTCTTGTTTTTCGTATAACACGTGTTTACCCTCATATAACGCAGAGATTTCCAATATTTCTCTGAACTGTGTAATTTATAATAATTTTACTGTTCATAATTAATTTCGCGTACCATTGCACATAATATCAATTGTGTAGTAAAAAATTTAATTATTTTATTAAATCAGTGTTGCTAGTTTTTGAATTGTAAGAACATTACTGATATTTGCTTCGTTAATAATACAGTTTTTCCTTAATATTCGATTTGAATCACTTTTAATGAGAAAAGTTAAATGTGTATACATAACGTGTTACAAGGAGTCGTACTAGGGCGTTATACGAAAATATTCCTACGACACGTTTTCGCATAATTCGTAACTAATGTACTGTGTTATAGGATTACTGAATTCATATGACGTTGGTATTTCTAAAAATTCAAAGAAATCCGGAAATATACTGCTGCACTAAAATTTGCTCTTATCAATTGTACTGTTTCTATAAAATATCTGTTCAAGCGACGTACTTGGCACTGTTCCTGCTTATTCCCCTGCAACGGTTATCGTGTTTAATATAATAAAATATGGAGTGAACACAAGGTTTTGTTATAAACATAACTTAGTCTAAAACCACGCGCTTAAACTTCTGGATTTCAAATTTTACCTAACTTTAATTGCAAAGGGATTGAAATTACCTTAATAATATTTAAGTTTAATGTTTCAGAAAAACCTTTTTGTCTTATAACTAATTGATTTCTACTATTATTAGTTTTTTTGGAGGATTTTTAAGTTTCCATCGCTACTGTCTGTTTTTGCATAATTACATTTTAACGAAATACTTGACAAGAAAAATTACATTTTAATAATTGCAATACTTTGTTATAATGCAGTGAAAGTCACCGCTAATTTGTACCTGCGAGAGTCAACACTGATGTTTCATAAAAAAGTAAATAGAAGTTGTACTTTGGTTTCTTTAAAAAAGTAATATTAAATAACAGTCTTTTGTCCTTTTCAGTTCATATTCATAACTGAGATGAGGGAAAAGGACAGGAGAATAATTTAAAAAAGTTTGTACGCGCGGCGTTTGCGTGTTTCCGTTTCATCTAAAGTGCCTTTTAAATGTTTGTGGGGCGCACTTAACTGTTTCTGCGTGATATACACTTATTATATTACATTAAGTAATTAATAAATAATTACCAGTAAAGAAATTATTTTTTTTTAATCTCTTCACGATGCATCGAGCAAAGTATTCCACCGATAGTAAGTGATAATCTTACCCATAATAACGTAGCGTTGGTTAGAATTGAACACATAGCACCATATTGCGCTCGTCGCCTTCTGACATAAATGTTGAATCTCGTTACCCCAGTAATTTCACTGACATACAGCATCCTTCAAACTGTAACATAGTGAGGTTTGCATATTACTATTTGATGGGAAGAATAGGAGCTGTATTGGTACCTACTTAGATAGTCTTCGGCAAAAGCACCAGTGAATATAATATTAATGCGCCCTTTCCTTCGCCTGTAGCAATCAGTAAAAAGTTGGTAGTAGATGATGACTTTAACAATCTGATGATGATAAAACAATGTAACATTGGTTAGTGGTAGGAAATGGCTTAAATATCTCTAATATTGGATGATGATGTTAATTTTAAAGAGGATATTTGTTCTTGTACATAAACTACACGAAACAACGAATATATTAAATACAAGCGGAAACAAAGTAATCACTTAACTGATATCTTAATTGCGCTTATGGACTCTGTTAGTATTTCAGAACAGCATAGAAATTATACATTGACTAATATTAACTTTTCTACTCGAAAGATCGATTTTAACTGCGTTCTGAATTAATAAATTAGTTAACTACTCTATCGTTAATTAAATAAATTCTTAGTTCTCGTATTAACCGAAAGTTTCCAAGGACTTTTTGGTTTTATACGTCAAAATGTTAAACTTACCATCTAGCTTGAAATTATAGTTTTGTTTTTTATCTGTAATAGGCTCATGACCTTATTACTACAAGTTGGTGTAACCATGAAGTTGATGGTGATAAGCGTACTTTTAATGTTCTGTTAGAAATATAAGGAGGAGCAATTATGTGTTGATATTAGAAGTAAAGGAATTTTTGGTTCATTGCAGAAGAAAGAAAATTTCTAAAGATTGCTAATATTAACCGTGCTTGGAGATTTTATTAACATCTTCATAATATAAAAAGGGTGTAAGGGTCCCACACAAAGACTCATGGGTCCCAAGCCATCTCACCTGCTCGTGTTGCACCCTGCTAATGAACAAACGAGGCTCTGGCTCAACACTTTCCCACGTTGGGCCAGCATGGTGGAAGATTGCCCACATCCCTACATTGTTGGGAGAAAAGTATATCAGTGGATGTTTATCGGCTGATGATGAATCAATAGATTATAGATTATACATCTATCCTGACCTCTTCGTGTTTTTTTCCTGCTTCTCCCTGTTATTATTATTCAGGGATTTTTAAAGTTTTATTTCCATCATTTAATACTTATGCTATATTATCATCTACCATTACAAAACCTGTACATACACATATGTGTAAATACTCACATTTATATGTTCTTATTTATATTATTAACTATAGTACATATCTATTGACAATAGATTATAAATTATATTAATTTCTAACTAATGTACATTTTATTTAGTCAGTATGTATTCTTAGGCCTGTTTCCTGTTCAAATTCATATCGTAACATCCTATGAATGGAACACGCCGTTAGTGAGGGACTATTTCCTCCGCAGCGTCATCACATATACACGATGGGCTCTCTCGACACTTGAAACGGTTCAAGTATTGGCAGAATCCACCGTGGCCTGTGAATATTTGGGTTAGCTGCCCAGTGTGCTGGACCTTTTTTATTAAGCTATACGCCTCTGTTGCGTACCTTGACCTTTATGTGCTTTATCCTTAACTATATTGTTTGAAATTTCCTAATGAAGTAATAAATATTTTTTAAAGAACAATAGTCAATTCAATAGGTAGTCTAAATGATGAATAATGATAATTTGGGGATGGTTTGTACGTGAATAATGTATAAGTACGAAAATAACATTGAATCAATCGGTCACATTGTTCACACAGCACAACAACGCATACATTACAATACTGACGCGGAACGCTTTTGAAATCACAGTCACTATTTTAGTATGCCTCAGAATAAACTGTGCCGGCTCCATCTGCTGAGTGCTGTTGTGTGTGTATTTGCACGGCACAGTTGTGCATTTCTCCCGTACATCGCGATAGATTTTAAAGAGGTCGCTATTATGCTCAAAGTTGGCTACAGACACTACCTTTACGAACGAGGCTTTAATGAAGTCTTTATATTGCGCTTTTCTTCTATCCTGTTTGATATTATATGTATGATCGACGTTGCCATACTATGCTTCCATTATACAGATAAAAAGAATATTTTTGTATATGACATAATTTTTTTTATTCATCTGATGGTAAGTGATATGCTTGCCCATAACATAGCGCTGGTTAAGATTATATATACAGTCCAACATTGCTCATTGTCTTGAGACAAGCTGTTAACTCTCGATACCCCAGTAATTTCACTAGATAAGAAAAAAAGAAAACGTTTATTCAACATTCATACACAAAAAGAGAACTAAAAGAAAATAAAGATAAAATTTCGACAAGATGATGAACATGCCTTAGCATCTGCTGCAACAAGTTTGCTGCAGCACTAGTATTATGTGGAGCCTTAATAAAAGGGAGATCAATAAATAGGTATGATGATAGGTAACATAATTAAATGATAAGATTACAAAACTCTTCAAACCGGAACACAGTAACGTTGCACAGGAATATTTGTCGACTGCAATAAGTCCTGCAGTGGTACCTACATAGACGGTTTCCGGCATCAAAGATCTTTTTACGTGTGGCATGGGAAACCTTTCATAGATACTCTGCTTCTGGGAGAAAGGGTTATATGGGATTTATACCCACTAAAACCCCTTCGGTGGTCATCCTGCATTGAGGAAGACTCCGGGATCTAGACGGAACTCACCGGTGCCTCCCTACACTGTTGTTAAACACTTCCCAGAGACAGCAGTTACTCTCCCCAGTACCCACAGTGTGCTACCAGAGACCTATCACCAAGTTTATATTTGTTGCTGTCCATTGCTATTTTTAGTACACTAAATATGTACATAAGTATCGGAAAATTGTGACTGCGTTATGTAATACTCCTATTCCAAAATAGATTTAAGGATATTGATTGATGTCGTCCATTTCAGCGATGTCTTTTTTTTGGGTATATACCTTGTTGGAGGATACGCGGGGACGGAATTTCCGGTCGAAACGGATATTAGCGGAAATCACGTTTGATTTCTAGGTAAATTAATGTTATATGTGCTGTAGTGAAAGATCATCATATATCAAAATATATAAGCAAGTAAAATATAATACGTAGGCACCGCATATAGTAAATTGATGATCTGGTGAAGATCGTGGAAAATCAGCAGTGTAGAATCGGTTGGTGTAGAAATCTTTGGAGCCAGCCTATGTCCAGCAGTGGACGTCTACTTTATCTAACTTTAGCATTAATCTTTTTAACATTATCATATGAATATTATAAATACATATAACATTTTCAAATTAATACATATCCCATGCGGGATAGTTTTACTACTTGAGGACAGAAATATCCACAGTCGTGTTGCCAGTGTAAAAAGTCTCCACTTAGAAAACAAAGCATTGAATTTTTTTTTAAATTTTGATACAAAGTTTTCAAGCTGGAAGCCATGTAGGTTGGCAACAGGACAGTGGATATTTCTGTCACCAAATAAAAGAAGTATCTTGTATGAGATACAGATCAAAATATATCCAATACCATGCCTAACTTTCTGCTTGAATATCGTTAAAAGCGATCTACAATAGAAAGAAAAACCTAATGTATTTTCTTTAGATTATTAATCATTAAAGTCTAAGAGCAATAAAGTCTAATATGAACATTTTTTTAATAATAATTCCTTACCAAATGTTAATAAATATTATAATAACAATAATAAAGAACTACCGCTATATATTTCTTCACCAGAATCGAACTTAGGTCTATTTTAGATTGTGTGACAACCTGAGCTATCACGGCTACTCGTAGCAATTTTAAAATAATATTTCGTTTATTCCCCGCGGTGAATATACGATGAACTTCTCCGCAGTTCATTTATTATTCCTTTTTGTGTTCATCGCTTACATGGCACTTGATGTACGTCTACCTAATGATATTTTTCAGGTACGACGTGATTGTCATATGTATATATATAAATATCCAGCAATACCTAAAATATACGGTTACATGTTTAAATATAAAAATGGGAGGCATTAATCTTTGAAACTTAGGACTGTCGCTACAAAATTTGGTTAACATACATATTAATTTTGGATTGATGGTAGGCTTCGCACTGCATATGAATTGAGAAATCCATTGGTGCAGGCTGGATTCAAAATCGGTAACTTTGGAGTGGAAGGCCGGCGTCCAAATCACTGGGCAATGACAACTCTACTATGTTTCGGTTTGAAGGGTGCTGTGGCTAATGAAATTACTGGGGTGACGAGATTTAACACCTTACATCTTAAAGCGACGAGCGCTATGTGGGGCAATATAAAAACAATCGCACATAAAACTATATAATATACATATGCAGGTCTGTAGCTTCTGAATGGAAAAGAATGTTACATGAATAAGAAAGAGAAGAATGAACGACTGATTTGATGGAAAAGATGGATGTATGAGAGGTAAAGAGATAATAGAAGAGTTGAGTAGAAAGACGGCAAGACAAGACGTGCACAAGTAATAAAAAATAGTGAATAAATTAGTGAGTTGCGAAACATCTTTTATTCTGCCCACCACATATATATGCTATGGAATATAAAAATGTATATAAAGTATATTAAAAACTTTATCTTTTAGTCCAATACAAAATTTTTTAAATAAAATATATGCAGGATTATTGAACGCTTAACGGGAAATCTTCCAAAGGAAAAACTCCGACAGTAATTGCCACCGGTAATCCGGGAAGCGATTAAATTACCACAAAAGCCGCGAAAGGCCCGATGACGGTAATAAAACGGTGCTGTGTTATGGCGCCGCCACTCAAATCTCATCCATTAAGGGAAACGAGTCGGAAACTTTATTAGGCTTATCACTCGATCTTCTCTAGCCAATTGAGGAGTTTGCTGCGAATCGCCTAGCAATGCCACCATTTCATGTAAATATGCGTGGTGGGACCAGAGTTAAAAAAAGAGGGTTAAAAAGATAAGTTAGTTCAATTCCTACAAAACCATTAAGGAAAGTACATCACTAATCCACTAATTCCCGCTATGTAATGATGGTTTGCGTTCCCTTTTCATGTTATGGGTTCTTTTCTTTCTTTATTTTTTCCCTACTTTCACGTATTCACTACTCACATTTTCTTTCACTCTTTATTTTACATTTATTTTATTTCTTCTTTCATACATCGCTTACCAAATCCAATTAGCCGCATATTTATCTAGTTATTTTACCATATACATTTTAGTATACCTTTCTATATTTCCTGTTTGTTCATTACCCAACCTTATTTGCTACAATTAGGTTTATCTGTAATATTCTTTCCTTACATTTAATTCATATGTATTTTACAAACGTACATTTTTTGATTTAAATTTTAAGGACAAAAGTTTCATTATTTTTAATTACTTCTGTTATGACTCTCTTGCAATATTTAATAACTATGCGACTCATTTGACGAAAAATTATTTGAGGGAAAAAATTCATTGGCAGTTCGTAATAGGTTGTAATGGATTATCCACTGTAGCAATTTTAAATGTTTTCCACGTACAAAATAAAATATTTGTTTTTAACGCGCAACTGTTTGTACATAACTGGTGGTGTATCTTTGTTGCCGGATACCGTCTAGGTAGGTACTATTGCAGCTCCTGTTGCACACATAATGTTGTTGAAGACTTAATACCTTCTATCTCATGGCGACGAGCGTAATGTGGTGCTATGAACATATCAGGTGAACGCCTTGCATATTTCTTGGCATATTCGCTTAAAAAAAATTGTTATAATTATACTATTACTTAATTGTGTAGCATGAATTAGTTAAAATTAATCTATTCAGTGGACCGGGTTTGGATTTAAAGCGGGCTGATAAATCTGATAAGTGTTAAAGGCTTTAAACGTTGGTCTCCGAAGTGGCAGGCTATAGGTCGCAATGCAGTTATAGGAGTGTGTAGGAGGGCCGGAGTGAGAGGAATTCGGCAGACGGGCCGGTATCGCTTTGGCGTGAGCACGTCGCCGGGACTTCGCCCTCCGCACTCTTACATAAACGCGCCTCCGCCGGCCGTGTACCGCGGCACTACGCAACTTGCGTGAAAACTTTCAAACTGTTTAGTGACACATACGTGAAAACTTGTGTACGGTGCTGTACGATTTATTTTTGGAACATAAGCGCAAAGTTGTTTTGACTGACGTGCGATCACTGCTTTTACAAGGTATATTTGTATTTTCATTTCTATGACACAATTTACTTTATATTATTCTTTATTTTTTTTATTATTATTCTTTTTATTTTCATACTTATATATTATATGTAGAGTCTCTAATTATGTTCTAAATTGTTTTGTATGATAATGGAATAATTATGTAAATATCTGTATATTATTACCGCCGAACCGTTCTCATTCTCATGATATTTTGTAGGCGTTATAACATACATAGATCGTATATATACATATAATAGTTAAGAAATTTCAATAAATATTAATTTAATAGTTACAAAAAGAGAATATATTTTATTATCCAAAAGTTAAATTACAGACGACAATCGAATGATCTCTTTGTGTTGTTTGAAAGGGCATACTTAACATTCCTTATATATACGAAATATTTATTTAGTATATGTTAATTTCTATTCGAATTGTTTAGCAATGGTTTTAAAAGTTTTTTTTTTACGGGGCGACGATATAAACATGTAGTTCACCTGATGGTAAGTGATACATTTGCCTATAACAACGGGGAGCTGGTTAAGGTAGTATATACAGCAACTTAGTGCGTTCGTCGCCTTGATACATAAGGTGTCATTACCATACAGCATCCTTCAAACTGAAACATAGTACTGTTTGTCGGCTGCAATAGGAGTTGTGGTAGTACCTACCTAGACGGTCTCCAACAACAAAGATCTGCCGCCAGTTATGTACAAACAGTTGCGGGTTAAAAATAAATATTTTAATTTTGTTCGAGGAAAACCTTTAAAATTGCCACAGTGGATAATCCATTACAACCCATTACGAACTGCCAATGAATTTTTCCCCTCAAATAATTTTTCGTTGAATTATTTAGAACGGGTAATGGGATTACCGGGGTACACAAAATCCGCAACAAATTCAACAGCCATATTGACACGGTTGGTAATCAAATTAATAAGTTTAATACGGGGAAAGGGAATTCGCACAAAAGTTAAACACGAATCAACCAACAACGAGTAAATACTTCACACACGTCGATCACCATTTACCTTAGCGTGAAAAAAAATTTATTTCCGCGCCATTTTCATTCCGTCAAAGTCTCCTTTTAATGTACTGAAATTCCAATACAGATTTCGAATCTAGCTTAAAATCTAAATCCAATCTAGAATACTAAACGTTTTCGTCGTTGCGTTGGATAATTGTTTTGTTTGAGTAATCTTAAATGAGTTCGTCGGTTCAAATATTTTTTTAATTATTACAAAAAAATCTATACCGCCTTTTATTATTTTACGACTTATACTATAAACATTTCTTACTCTTACTTATTTATTTATTTTTTATCTCCTCTACTGTGCTGCCTATAAAATATAGCTTATAGCGATAAGGCCGTCGCTGCCCACACGTAGATTATAAGTTTAGTTATTTAAGTTAATTCGCTGTACAATATTATGAGTAATATAGAATTT
This sequence comes from Pachliopta kotzebuea, assembly GCA_018246255.1. NCBI lineage: Eukaryota > Metazoa > Arthropoda > Insecta > Lepidoptera > Papilionidae > Pachliopta > Pachliopta kotzebuea. Next base: position 5,497 of record DWLS01003565.1, on the reverse strand, counting down.
GTCTATTTTTCAATTTGTCAAGGTGATGAGAAGAGCAAGGCGTTCACGTGATAGTAAGTGATACGCTCACCCATAACAATACGGTGCTAGATAAGATTGTATACACTGCGACGCATTGAGCTCGTCGTCTTGAGTTATAAGGTCTTAAGTCTCGTTACCCCAGTAATTTCACTGGCATACAGCATTCTTCATATCAGAACATAGTAATGTTTTCATTTTACTATTTGCGGTAGATATAGGAGCCGCGGTGGTACTTAAACGGTCTCTGACAATAGAGATCTACTACCAGTCTATCTAGTTAATTAGGAACACCTTTTTTATCTATCAGATATCTAGTTAACTAGGAACAGCTTTTTTTTTTATCTATGTGGCTATTTAAAAAAATTGCATGTAAAAGAGTATGTTTTGATAATTAAATATGAAATGCTTTGAAACGCAATGCGTCTATATTAAAAATGATGATAATGAAAAAAATGTTATGAGAAAAATGTTAATTCTTTTCCTTTGCGTTGCCCTGCCATCGTCAGGGTAACGGGACCTCAACCCTCTGTAATTGGCGGTTAACCGACACTGCCCTCCGCCTCATTTTCTGCTGACATTCTAAAGAAAGAGGAAACCACTGATGTTGGGGTTTTTTAACATATTTATGTTGTATTTTGCGGAGACTGCGAATAGTTTGCTTTGTACGACAACGCTTTAAGAATCTTCTCCATTTTTATTTTTATTCGCGGCGAGCAATGTATTCACCTGATGATAAGTGATACGCTTTTTAAGATGGTCTACTGCACCATGTTGCATTGGTCGTATAGCGACGTAATTTGTTAAATCTCGTTACCCCAGTAATTTCACTGGACACAGCACCCTTTTTTAATTTTATTTTGTAGCGTTTCCCTTCATGTTGTAAGTAAGGGTCCTGCCTTTATATTTATTTGTCATTCTTGTTTTCTTTCGCTCTTTTCCTATTTTCTCTTACTAGTCTACCCTTTCATTCGACATTTCCTTCGTTCACTTTCAAGTTTGTTATCTTTCAGGTATCGCCCCTCAATCCAAAATTCGCCGCATTTTACATTTTAAGTATTTTTACTATTTCTATCTTTATACAGCATCCTTTAAAACGGAACACTGTAATGTTAGCACAGTCTTTGTAGGCTATAATAGGAGCAGCGGTGACACCTACCCAGATGATCTCCGAAAACAGAGATCTACCAAAAAAGAAAGAAATAGAAATGTTAACAAAAGAAAAGTAGTTATAGAAAAAGTGAAAAGATGCGGTGAAATTTGTTCTGCGAAGCGATGCGTGAAAAAAGAATGAAGAAATGCAGAGTATGAATAAAAGATGAAAAAGTGTGGAATGGAAGAAGAGAAAAGTAAATGAATAAGGAGACAACAGGACCCTTACCCAAAAGAAGAGGAGGGAAAGCAACATAAAAGAAAATAGAGGCCTATCACCGATCTCTTCCATATCACATCATTCCTAACGAATAACGCTTTAATACAACAAAATCACGGCTATTGTTTATTAATTTTTTTAATAAAAATTTTCAAAGAAACATTTCCAATATAAAAATTCTTGTGTCGTAATTAATTTATAACGACGCCAATAAAATAAAGTTGGTAATGAAATCGACTTTGTTGATAATTTTTTAAATTATTACAATCACGTCAACTCATTGGGTAGTAGAAATAAAATCGCGTTTAATATTAACAGTAACAACAGTTTAAATAAATAACCGAGCATTAACAGTAGATCCTAATTGGGGTTATACAAAACCTGTGGTTTTATTTACAACCTTATTGTAGTTAGAGGCTTAAAGACAACAAACTGGAAGTGCTGCAAGTAAATTCTGTGTAAATCCTTAGAATTGTCTAAGTGCTGTCTGAATGTGTAACAGAACCCTGTCTTGCAGCAGTAAACACAATGTACTAGGTATTAGACTATTGTTATTTACATGTTGAACTACTAGATGTTGCAGCTGTCCATAGGTGATGGTCATCTCTTACCATAATTTGTAATGATGGTAGGTTCCGTTATAATAAAACTTCTAGGTACCAACGCAGCTATTTCTCTGCCAAATACTACTGTGCTAATATTATGACTGTGTTCCGGTTTGAAGAGTGCTGTATTCTAGTGAAATTACTGGGATAACGAGATTTAACTTCTCAAGCCTTAAGACCACAGTGGTGCTGTGTATACCATCTTAACCAGCACCACGTTGTTATTGGTAAGCGCACTTACCATCAGGTACCTTGCTTGACTCGTCGCTTCATAGCACAAAAAAATTTTCTCGTGAATCTGTGCTACTTGTCAAAGTGTTCTTAAGTTTCTTTCGAACTTAATTCATTAAATTACTTTTTATTGATAATGGGTTAACACTGTCATATGATATTAAGTTCAACATAAGTATCGTTAAATTAGATATTTGCCATACACACTTACCAACTTCGTGACTAGTTAAGAACACTCATCAAGGTCACAAGGAATATCTGCTGTTCTTCTGGAGTTCACCAACACATTACAACTAGAGCCAAAGTATTAAATTTTGCTTATGAATTTAACACAAAATTGTACCTTGTTTACTAAAATCAATTTCACTTGCTACGCCGCCAGCCACCGCAAAGAAAATTTGTACCCGAATTAAATATATTGTTATTAAGAAAATTGTTATCAAAACAGTTTTACCTTTACATAAAATTGTTTTTCAACATCCAAAGTAATTTTAAAGATAAAAAACTTAATTATTTTCTTATCATACAAGAATAAATAACATATTAACAATTGTAAATTTTAAAAGCAAACAAACCGAGGATTCATCATAGGTCTAAAGTTATTGTTCCGCGTGGACCTTTGGAAAACAATTAATTTTTTATTAAAAGTATTTGTTTTTGGTTACTTATTAGTACGGTTTAATAAAGAACTTTATTACTTTTAGTAATAGAGTATATAAATAAAGAAAATCTATTATCATATACCTAAAATAAATGATAATTCAGTTATCGCTATTCAATATTTACTTTAGAAGATTTATATTGTACGTTTGCATGTATGAAACTTTAGTTTGAAGAATGTATGTGATGATAATGAATCGAATCAATAGATTATTATAATTATTACTAAGTGTTTATTTTTAAGCCTTTATACTTTTTATTCAAAAAATTTATGGCAAAATAAGAATTAATAATACAACTAGTTCAGATTACATAGGCTGTTGATTTTCATACAAATCTATTTGCTCGGCGTCTGTGATTTTGCATAACATCTCTGATTGAAATTACGATGAAGTCATCATCATCATCATCTCAGCCTATTGCAGTCCACTGCTGAACGTAGGCCTCTCCAATAGTATCTACGATGAAGTGTTTACATGAAATTGCTATTAAATTGATAAACTACTCGATTTCCCTTCAATGATAGTGACGTAGGTTCTTAATCTTAGCTAATCTCATCGAAAACGGAATTAATTTTCGACTGAAGATTACAGAAATTAAGAAATTTATATCGTAAACATTAACAAAATTTTCTGTAATAAAGTAAAGGTCTGCCTTTATAGCACGGTAGATGTTTACTTTGTGGAACAGAGTTCCCATGTTCGATTCCCGGATATCATAATATAGAGATCGATTGTCGCTAATAACATATCTATAATGCTGGTAGCTCTCTTTTGCCAGCGACTTGTCTAAGTTGTTGCCACCGCAGCTCTTGTTTCTACCGCCAAATACTAATGAACAAATATTACTATGTTCCAGTTTCAAGGGTGCTGTGTACTTGGGTACTTACTAGGGTAACGAGACTTCAAGACGCTTCAAGGTGAAGACCGCAGTATGGTGTTATACCATATTAATAAGCGCCACGTTGTTGTAGGCAAGCGTATCACTTACCATCAGGTGAACGCCTTTGCTAGTCTTGTCGCCTTGTCTAATAAAAAAAAGGTTCATTAGTTAAGATTAGAAACGAAATAATTATATTATTAGACTAAAAACATACGGAAAAAGTAGTAATATTAATATTTAGAGTAAATGGAAAACAGTCCAGTAGTTTTCTTAATAATTCTACTGTCATTGGTAGTTTTCATCTGTCAAGTTAGAGTAAGAGTATTGTGATAGAGTTCAACATCTACCACCGTACATACATTATCACACATAAGATAATCCTGTACTGGTATAAAAATAAATACATTTTTGGTTTTGAAATATGAAAACGATGTATCTTTGATAAATTTCTGCAATTTGCTAAGTGAAAATATATCTATTTCGTCAATTAAACATACAGAAACTTATTGCAAAGGAAAACAGTTCTACGAAATGAGAAAACTATAGTCCTTTTTACTTTTGTAGAGATGTTTGTTATAAACGTTTGGTACTATTAATTACTTATAGTATTTATGTTGAGTAACCGAGTGGTAAGATTTTTAAATAAATACTAAAAACTAGAGACTAATGTCCCGTATGTGCAAAGAGAACTAACATTAAATTTACAGGTACCGTCTTAACTTCTTAGTTCCTACTACCTAATGTCGTACCTACCACATTAGTTAGTAGGTACTAAGAAGGTAATAGTACAAATACACAATAGTTTCAGAGCTGAGTCTGGCGTCTCCGACGTACAAAGTGTATAAACAGTACTATATTTACTATTTAAAAGGCAGTAGAGCTGTGTAACTAGAGCTTGGTAACTATATATAAAAAATAGTATTTAAACAAAAATATTCTTACTAACGCCACAATGATACTTTTACTACCAGGAAAGTTTACCCACAAATCTAATTGTTTGTAAATTTTTAATAATATTAAAATAAATACAATTGCCCATAACAAGGTATTGTTAGTTAAGATGGTACACAGCACCACATTGCGCTTATCACCTTGAGACATTAAGTGTTAAGTCTCGTTACTCCAGTAATTACAATAGCACACAGCACCGTCCAAACTGGAACACAGTTAAGTTTGCACAGTATTATTTGTAAGTAGAAATAGAAAATGCGGTACCTACTTAGACGGTCTCCGGCAACAGAGACATACCATCAATAAATAGTTTAGTGCTGTTAGTAATATTTTTAGTAATTAAATTTTAATATTAGTAAACATTTCAATTGTTATATGATAGTTTATTAAACATACTTTGAATAGATAGATAAACTCTTTATTGCTCGTATTATAGTACAGTGAATAAAATTAAATAACTTAACTTATAATCTAATTGTGGGAAAAGGCAGATTTAGCGATTTTCGCAGTTTTTTCATTAAAATAATCAAAATTTATAAATGGAGTGTACTGAAGATTAATTGTACCTGTTGTTTAGCGAACTGTTGTTTAAATAACTATTAAATTTAACGCTGTGTGTCTGCGAAACAATTTCACGCGTATTGGTCCGGATGATGAGTTCGCGATCTTGGTGCTTATAATGCATTTCACGGCATTAGTTTACGACCGTAGCATACGCACGGTGTATATAAAACTTAACTGCAACACAGTTATAAATATAACTACAGCATTCAATAAC
>DWLS01003564.1:0-15480 GCA_018246255.1 Pachliopta kotzebuea | reverse complement strand
AGATGAAGTGTTAATTAATTTTCATCTTGTGTACACATATAACTGTCTTTCGCTGTATCGAATCATGTTAGTGACAGTCATTATCATCAGCCGATAGAAATCCTCTGTTGGACATAGGCATCCACAAATAGTAGGGGAGATTTGGATCATCTGAGATAAGAGCTTTGTTTGTTGTTTAGATTATCCCCTTTAACCCCATCGCTCTATTCTAATTTAAAGAAAGCTCATCTAGAAGCCAAGACAGAGTTTTCAGTACCATTATTGACCAACCTGAACTTATCCATCGTGGAGCATAGCTTTATTTTTCATTGTATGAACAGGATCCGAGTCCCGACAAAGGTATCGTTTGATCTCAATTTACCGCAGTACTGATGCCGGAAAATATAAGAAAAAAAATTTGCGGTATTAACGAGCCTTGGCCCATACTGATGAAGGAGCATTAGCAAAAAATCGTAAAAAAAAAACATGGTATTGATGCTGTGGATACTACTAGATAGTTGAAAAAGAACAATAGCAGAATAACACAGTCGGATATATACTATAAGAATCAAAGCGCTTCACAACTAACATTACCCCTTTTTCTATTGAGGAGGAAATCTTCCAAAAGATAGCTTGCCTTTGGAAGTCAAGGTTATGTGGAGATTTTGCACACTAAAACTCCCACGGTGGTCGTCCTCAGCGCTTGGAGCGGTCAAGGGATCTCCGTTCGGGACTAATGGGACCGAAGCTAACCTTATTTGCTCGTGGTGCCTTGCTAATCAACGACCAAAGTGGAAGAATAATAAAAGCAAATAATGAAGTTAAGATTGAAGAACATAACGCAAAAGATAAAAGAGAAATAGTAAAAATACTTAAAACGCAAAAAGTGCCGAAATTTGGATTGAGAGGCGACGCTTGAAAGATGATAAAAGATATGAATATAGATAAAGAAAGAGTGAAAGATGGAAATGTAGAATGAAAGAATAGTCAAGTTTGGGAAAATGTTGAAAGAAAAGAAGAATAACAAATAATTAGAAAGACAGGACCCTTACCCACAATACGAAGAGGAATGCTACATAAAAAAAAATTAACAAATAAGGCTTTGGGTCTATCAACTCGTCCAATTCTCCTATTAATGGGAAGCGTCCAGCACTGGACGTGTATCAACTGATAATCAAAGCGTGTAAGGCAACATGAGTTTTCTGTAATTCGTCTGCTTTGCAAAGCGTACCGTAATGGGATTGGGTGCTTGTGTAATTATGGGATTATCCAGCAGTAGATCTCAAGCCGCTTCACTCCCCCGACAGCAAATCAATCGGGAATAATCTCATTACCTTTGTTTAATTAGTATCCGCGGTTAATAACTTAATTAATGCCTCTATCGATCAGCGAAGGAGCCGCTTCCGGTGATCTATTCGGTTATTTTGTATCATACCATTATATCCTTAGATTACCGGCCATCGATATAAACTTGCAGAAATTACTTATTTTGATACAACCATAAGAAAATGACATATTTTTTTAATAGTTAAATCGGCGAAGATTTTTGGATAAGCAATAATTTAAAATTTTGCATTGACTATGATTTAGTAGTGTGTTTGAATTTAGTTATGATCGCGCCCTGGCCAAATAGTAAGGCCAGCTGAAATGAAACTTGGCATTAATATTGATGTGGGCACGGAGATGGTTCTCAACCATATCCGGTTCCGCTTGGCCAACCGGAAGTCGTGCTCAAAGTCACTAAGTAACGTAACTGTACATACATATTTTTGACATTATTCTTATACAAATATGTTCCTGTTTTAAAAGTTACTATTTGTATGTACTTCTGGTGTAACCGGAAGTGGGACCAAAAGTCACTAAGTACCTTAATGATGCATATTTTTGTTATCTTTGTTGAAGTATATGTTCCTCGTCAAAAAAATTTTTTATGTACTTCCGGTTCTGGTCGTCCAACAGGAAGTTATCCATTATCTATATACCGTATATAAATCCTATGTAGATATATCGCAAAATTGACAGTGGATAATAACGGCGTTACACAAACACAGCGTTTCTTATGATATAAATTTATCGTACACTTTTTTCCTACTTCTATTAAAGTGTGTGGTAACTTTACTAGTGGTAGGTCTTTGTTGCCACAGACAGTATCCACTGGAGCTCCTATTGCAGCTGAATAACAGTACTGCGTAGACATTACTGTGTTCAAGTTTAAATGGTGATGTATGCTAATGAAATTACTGGGGTAACGAGACTTAACAACTAACGTATCAAGAATACGAGCGCAATGAGGTAATGTATATTCTATTTTAACCAGCATCGTTTGTTTAGCGTTCTTCTTCGTGATATTATTAAGGGCCTTGATTTCCTACTATTTTTATACTCTTTCTCTTTAGTTTCTTTTAATATTTCCTTACTCGCTTTCAAGCGTCATAATATCATTAACTCTTACGCTGTGTTGTTATGTGTAAGTTTATCACTTACTATGAAGTGAACGCCAAAAGTTGTGTAGCACCGATCTTATCATTTAATAATTGAGAAGATCTAAACTTTTTTTTGTATACAATAAACTTACAACTTTTAATAGTAACTTAATATGTATACACGAAAACACTGCCCCGGTATCGCTTTATAGAGATCCCTAGAGAGTCAAGCGCATGACGTGAACACGGCTCAAGTGACCCGTCAAATGACAAATTCAGAGACCCGAAATATTATAGACTCCCCTTTTTTTTAAATAATGGCTTCATAGAGTATAACGGAGAAAGGTTATATTCCATTAATAACTTTTTTAAAAGAAGGTCACCGATATGTTGTAAAATATGAATGCGAATTTACAATGGGTATTATAGAAGAATCAGAGTCACTCAAAGGGCAATGGAGAGGTATACGCTAAGTATCCATCTAATGAGAAGATCAAAGGAGCGTCACTGATATAGTCTTGAGGATTACTAGAATTAAGTGACAATGGGCTAGGCATATCGCTTGAAGGACTGATGGCCGATGGGGCAGTAAGAAAGTAAACGTAGTGATAGAAGACAACACAAGCTGAACCAACGAACTGGTTAAATTCGTTGGAATCTGCTAGACGGATCGGAGTAGAGATCTTTAGGGGAGGCATATGTCCAGCAGTGGTCGGCTGATGATGATGACATAAATGTAACCACCGTAGGAGCAGATGGATTTAGAGGTGAAGAAAACGAGCTAAGTGGTGCAGTGGAGCAAAGCACTGGAGTAAGCTAAGTCTATTCAACTGCCCCCGTCTCTGATCCGATTCCGAGGAGCTTTTTTTAATCCTTTTGTTTGGGGACTTTTAACCTATGGTGGTCATGGCAGCCTGTCCTTAAGTTTCAGGTTGTTGTTAAAATATTTGGTTATATACCTCTCTCTTATTAACTACTGCACTCATTTTAAAAGTAGATGTGTGTTTATGATTTGTGTGTTCTTCGCCATGAGAAATCGATTAACTACTCAAAGAGGTGCAGATTCGATTCTCAAGGTATGAAATCCGTAAAGTTTCGATAGCAAAGTCTTTCTTAGACATGTTATATGTACGAATTCTTACTTGTATGGTCGATATATTTTTATTTGTTCATCTAGCAAGGCGTTCATCTGATGATAAGTGATACGCTTGCTTATAACATGGCGCTGGTTAAGATGGTATACAGACCACCAAATTGTGCTCGTCGCATTGTGAAGTGTGTGAAGTTCCGTTAATACCTCAGTAATTTCTCTAGCATACAGCACCTTTCAAACCGGAACACAGTAATGTTTGTTGGCTGCAATATGAGCTGCGGTAACTACCTAAACAGTCTGCGGCAACAGAGACCTTCCACCTGTTTAACTAAAAACATATAAACTAATGACAAAGCGTGACTAAACCCTGATAGAGAGTACTACACAGAGCAATGCTAAGACTGTATACAGTGTACCACATTGCGCTCACCTTGGGACATTAGTTGTTAAGACGGATAACCGTAATTGCACTAGTATACATCATCTTTCAAACCGGAACACAGTAATATTTACAGTACCTTTTGTCGGCTGCAATATGAGCTGCGGCGGTACCTACCTAGACCAGTATTCCTATGGTGCTGCGTAGACTCAAGGTGGCAATTCTCTTATTTATGGTAGCGATATTAAACTTATTAAAAAAAATCTTGTATACTTTATTGCATTTTTTAATTTTGAGGGGGGTGTTCATTGGATAAAAATCACAAGGTCTAAGTTAACTTGAGCCATCGGATGAAAGGGTTTTTAAAAACTACATGCTTGTGACTACTGTCCCAAAAACTGAGAGAGAACTGACTTTATTTAGTAATACGAGCTTCTTATATATATTACTAAGGTTATACAATGGCCTTATGGCTAGTTTATAAACTATATCTGATTAATGGATCTGTTATCCGAGTATAACCGATTGATATTTCAGTTTATCAGTAAGTGTTTTCTTTGTTCATTGTTAGCCTTTCTCTTATGACAACATAACTCCTGAGACAAGAAAATGTTGAAAGTGGAACATGCACTAACAAGGTTGGGAAACACTGACCTTGACGGAACTTACCACTAATAATCTTACCACACAATTTAACAAAAAGCAGTAAAAATTAAAAAAATAAATAAATAGATAAGCTTTACACTCTTCGTGAAAGTAAGGAATTGAGAGTAAGCAACTTAAATAAAAAGTTCTGTTTAAAATAATTATAATATTATTTGCATGCTTAATAATTATTTTACTATCACTAAAATAATTTGATAATTTATTTACCTGTCCGCGCCTGATAGTCAAATTGATTAATTAGCATAAAACTAAACGCAATTAACTTTAATTGGCGTTACCTGATAATTACTAATGGAGAATTTGCTGCACGTCCATATATGGAAATTGAAGCGCCATCTAACATTTATTGTCGATCAACTATAATATTATTAATACTATATTAATTAATATCATCATTAAATAAAATTAATTTTATGTGGTCCATTACCATAGTAGGAACTCTTGAAATTTGTTCATCTGAATTCGATGATGATTGAAGTTGATAGAGCTTGTAATTACCTAGTGATTTAAACGCCGGCCTTCTACTCCGAAGGTACCGGGTTCGAATCCTACATCAATGAATTGTTCAATTTATCTGCAGTTAATATAACACCAACTAATATCACTTGCTCTGACGCTGAAGGAGAACATCGTGAGGAAACCTACCCATATGTGTGATGACCATTCATGTTGGAACTGCTATGTGGAATGGAGAAGGCAATGCCAACACATTATAACTGGTAAAGTCACTGCAGATGATGACCACGACACTCAGTCTTGAGGAAATACCACTTAGATGAAGAAGAATTGTAATGAAACTGAGTACTTTGAATTATATTTATATCTCTTCTCATAAATTATATTTGGATTTCAATGAAATTACTCTTTTCAATATTACATAGTGACCAAAATTTAAAGAAAAGGTAGAAAATATTTCGTTTATATATTAGGCGATGAGACGTGCAAGGAGTTCACCTAATAGTAAGTGATACGCTTGCCCATAACACGCCGCTGGTTAAGATGCTACACAGCACTACATTGCGCTCGTCACTATGAAACTTATGTGTTAAGTCTCGTTACCCCAGTAATTTCACTAGCATACAGCACCCTAACTGGAATACAGTAATGTTTGCACATTAGATACGATAGAAATAGGAGCTACGGCTGTAACTACCTAGACGGTTTAAGGCAAAGGAGACCCACAACCAGGTAAATGATACATTTTTATGTAGTAGTAAAAATAAAATTCCATTCAGAACTCTAATAAATATGTACAAGGCTCTTGCAGAATCTATAATTACATACGGAATTACAAGTTACGGACGCACATTTAAAAGTTACCTAGATCGCATACTAAACCTTCAAATTCGAATTTTAATAATCATTCTGCCTAAAAATATGAAACATTTGTCTGAAGATAGCTCTGCACTGTTCAAGTACTGTCAAATTATATCAGTACACGAAAAAAGGGAAGTATTTATTTCTTGCTGAAAACTACTACAAGAAAAATGTGCAAAAATCGCTAAAACACAAATTTAACACGAGAAATTCATCTATGAAAAAATTGCAAATTTCGAAAATTAAAAACTTTTATGGCAAACGTACTTATCGCTACTTAGTTCCCACACTCATAAACGAAATTCCTCAAAATATTAAAGACGTAATTAATAAGGAAAACTTAAAATCTAAACTTTATTCATTTTACAGCAAGAATGGAAATTAATTACACAAAATAAAACGTTTTTGCATTGACAGTACTCAACCCATTAACTGGGTATATAATTGTACACAAGTTTTTATATTTCTTAAACACTAGTTTTGTTAAAAATACCTCCTATATGTATTCACGAGAATGTGCAGATTTCATACAAACCTTATCAGGTTTAAGAAATCTAAGTAAGAATAAAAAAACTATGTAATTTTCGTTTGAACAAAATAAATAAAAAAAAAGTAATTGATATGTAACTTATAAATGCAAAAACTATTTCTGCCTATAACTTAAGTTTAAATACGATACTAAGGCTGTGCTGTAATACTTTCAGTTGGTCACTTTTACCGAAGACATTCTAAGTATGTAGGTATTGCAGCTCCTACTTTTACCCCTGAATAGTAATGTGCGAATGTTACTGTGTTCCGGTTTGAAGGGTGTGCTAGTGAAATTACTAGGGTAATGAGACAACACCTTTCGTCTCAAGGCGACGAGCGCAATATGATGCTGTATACCACCTCAAATTGCGCCTCGTTGTTATGGACGTATGTTAGACTTAAGTATGTGTTTATATCGTATATGAAAAGCGCTGTAGCTATTGAGGCTCTAATTAAGGCAGTATTATCAAGCTAAGTGAACCCAATTGCCCCCTTAACACACAAAACCTTTTTTAAACGTTATTGACAATATCAGTGCCCCCTCCCTCTTATTTATTAAATCCCGTTTAAACCCCTCCAGGGTCCAGCACTTCCCGAATACAGGAGCTGATTCGGACGCGATACTGTTGTGAATTTAATTAAGCCGGCGGGGGTGCTCATCCTTCATTTTTTTATAGGTTACGAATTGAAAAAAGCCTTTGTTGTTTTTTTGAATGACCGTAATTTAGCTTCGATATCGACGATACGGGCAACACTTAACGACGAAATGATGTTATATGAACAATTTACATTCGTGTACTTGTTATATTGATAAAAATATATATTTAGTTCAAAGTAATTCAGACAATTGCTCATGATTTTGAGGTTAAGCATTTTGTTATTGCATCTAAGAAAAATCTAGTTTAAGACATTAAAAAATAAATGTCATTCAGAGGACAATTTGCAAGCCCAACAATAGGAAAGATATATAAACACACTACTTCTACTTAAAGTGTTTCTCTATTACTAAAAGTTACCTGTCAAGTTAAAGAATTTCTTTCTGTCTCAATCCATCCAGAACAGTTCGTCTACATTGGTGATACCGGTCCACTTCCTTTCCTTCCAACGTTTTTTAAACACTTATCACCCATTTTAAAAATTAGTATCAACAAGATATTGTTTAATTGCTCCGTTGATTTCTATGGAGTGTGGAGAAGTTCTGTATACTACAAAATCCATCTACTATAGAAATAAATCAAGAGTATATAAAATTTCTATGTAATAAACTCCTTTAGTAAACCTTCCTTTGGTGCCTTAGCCAACCTTACCTCGCGGTACACCTTGCTAATCAATAAACAAGGCTCTGGCTCCCCACTAACCCACATTGGGCTAGCATGGTTTAAGACCCAAATCCCCCCACTATTGAGAGCGGATTATGTCCAGTAACAAACCTTTAGCGAATTATGATGAAATTCCCTTAGTGCATTACGAGGTCCTGCGGCATCACCAACAGAAGACACCGGTGATTTATTCTTCTTCTCTTATGCTATCGCTGCCACCGTAAACACGAGACCCTTCCATGGTGGCTGTTCTTCTCAGATCTCCTAGTAGGCGATGAGTACTGTCACCTTCAAATTATCTGCAAACTCGTATAATCAGCGAATCTTTTTATATCCTTTTATATTAGGTCTAGGTCTATATCAGTCCTACTAGCAAATTGAGACTGCGGAAAAGATTTCCTACAATACTTTTGCTATATTGCTTATATAAATCTGATGTAGCTTTAATCTGGGTTCAATAAAGTTTGAAATAAGATTGCTTCAGTGTCCGATTTTCATATCGGCTTCTAGTAATATTCACGCGTTAGCAATCATACCGTATGAAAAATTCACCTACTGATGCGAATAAAATGGATGTTGCATGTCTGAAATTGTGAAAAACAATAAGAATGTTAATTTATTAAGGTTATGACAAAATTTTAAAACAAAAACTTGAAAATCATTAACCTCAATAGCCGTAGGATAAAAAATTATTAACCATTTGTAGATACTGATTTCTTTAGATGCATTTTAAAGTTAAGGTTCGGTGTTCAGCAAATAATAGATATAGCCAAAAGCATAAGTGATTATTGTCAACATTATAAATGGACTGATATTTTAAATGAAAACACGCGAAGATTTCTATGGAAGTATGTAAGTAGACAGACAAGCATAACATATCGCATTGGACACGGTATTACAAAGCAGTGGAGTTGAAAATTTTGCTAAATGTGATTGAAACGAATACTTCAAACTATGTTTGACGTTTGGATCGAATTTGGCTATCCATTGTTTACTAACCTGGGCTTAGCTAACGTGAGTGATAAGTAGCTGACTGTTCTCTTGTTAGAATGTGAGCCGAATCTAACAATGGGAACATTTGATATCAATTTAACTCATCATCGAGGCCATGGATAGTAGATACTTGAAAAAGAGCAAGTAGACTAACAGAATTGGAAGTATCCTATAAGCATCATAGCAGTCGAATATAATGGATCTTTAGTACAATTCACAGGATCAAAGCCAACCTCTCCTGCTCGTGGTGCACCAAGCTAATGTCTAGACAAGTTTCCGGCACTTCCCAACCCGCATTGGGTCAGCGTGGTAAGAGACGTCCCAAATCCCTCCGCTAGACCTATGTTTATCAGTGAATGTCCATCGGCAGATAAAGAAGTGTATATACTTGGAAACGAAGAGAAAACAAAATACACTGTACTACCCTGGGAAACTCAGAAAACAATGAGAAGGGACAGATAATCGAGTAAGTTTCCATTACCGGCGATGCCGCGTTAAAACAAATCAGTATCAGCGTTAAGCGGAGCTGATTAAAACTGCGCGTAATTCTCTAAATTCGTGTCCGGCGTGTTGCAAATTTAAGAGGATTATACCAAGTTGCACAAAGACGTAAAATGCATCGTAAATCTTTGCGCTAAACGTCGCCCCCGAAGAGATTAAACGGTTTACCTCGCTACCTAACTAGGAGGCGGAGGCTGTTAGGCAGATTTAAAGTTGCCCCATTATACGTTTCAACTCGGCGGAAATTATTTGAAATGAGCACGAAATATTTTGGACCCTAAATTAGCATAATCCGAATAAAGGGCACAAAAGGCGGAGGGGCCCCGTCCGGCCTAACTTTCTAGTAATGTGTTTGAGTTGAAGTCCAGTGATTTTTGACTTGATGAATGTGTTAGCCTCCCGCTTGTTGATCTTATTCTGATTGTTGTAAAGTAGACCAGCAGGCTTTTAAGTCAATAACGAGTTTACAAATGCCTGCTTATGTTCTAACGTTTTATGATCAGAAATAATAACATTAGGCAAGGAACCTCTAACTCAAGGAATTTCCTTTTTGTCAATACTTTTCCACATTTACTATGTTAAATTTTGATTATCAGCAATTCTATCAAGATCCAAAAAGATGTTTTTCGTCTCTCCCACTATACAGCATGGTGGGAACTGTATCGTATACAATGAATTAATCTACTTAATTTACTTATTTTTCTTGCAGATCTACCTATAAATATGCAATATTTAAGGAGTCTATTTCTAATGGCTTTACTGCTTATTTTCTTACTAATATTATTACTACTCCCTACTTCTTTTATTTCCTTTTCTAAATTATACAATTTTGAATATAAAGGTCCCTTTATTTTAAATGCGATATTCTTTTTTGCAAAAGGGCAGTGCTGCTGATTGCAATTGATACGCTTATTCATATAATGAGATTCGCTTCTGATATAAGATATAAGTTTTGTTACCCCCGTAATTTCTTTGATGTCAATGTCCCAAATTCCTTTCCATGGTAAAAAACTTAGCAGACGTATCAAGATAAGCAACGAAGACACAACATGCCGTGACTCATGCGACGTGGTCCTATCAGCACTTACACAAGAACGGAAACCGGTAGAAATGGTCTAATTGAAGGCGACGCTCGGAAAAAACTCTCCCCCCCATGCCCGGGATGATTTACTGCGGGACGCGAGTGTCCGGATAAACCGGGCTAAATGGGCCGACCATTAGTCCCGGATCCCTTTTGGGGCTATATAGTTTCTTTATTTTTATTTTATTTGGTCTCCTCTACGCGGGCATTATTCATCTCGGCTTTTTCTCGCAGCCTCGCCATCCTCCACTTAATTGAATGCCTTGTTAGCCGGCAATTAATGAGTAGCTTCATTTTTATTTACACCCTCTATGAAAACCATGAGAGCTTAAAAAGCAATAACTGACTGTAATGTAAGAAATATCGCCGGGATAGTTTTTTCCTATTTACACGAATATTACACATTATATAAAATTAAAGTATGTTGTATTTCAAGGATTGGGAGGGGCCTATGTTCAGAATTAGACTCCCTGTTGATGATAATAATGATTTCAAGGATTATATTTACATTATTATCCCGACGTTTCAGTCGCTTTACAGCAGCTATGGTCACGAGAGGACTTAGGTGACAGACGTTCTGATATCATCACATGTACCTTTAAGTATTTAAATATTATTTGAGGTCTGGTGCGGTGGTACCTACCTAGGCAATCCCTCGAAACGAAGATCTACCAGCAGTATAAAATATAATATAAATAGGGATATTACTAGGGAAACGAGGGAACAAAAAAATTATATACAATTTGTTTTTTATTCCTGTTACTGAAACCGCGTACATTTGTCGCCCTCGATAATAGTTTTACGCGAAACATTGAACAAGGTTGTAGCGGACACTGAATTTTGATGAACCCTTTTATGTGGTGTCTCGTTCCAAAGTGGGTTTATCCCCAAGAAATAATAGTGGGGCTGTTTACCCCACGTAATGGACAGACGATCCACGTTGAATTCTTAACCAGATACTGCCTATCCATTTCAACATTCATTGCGGGAGTCACGGTTTTGTTTATCTCGCTGCCGTCTTCATCTCCGAAGGTCCCGTTTCGTGGTTTGGTGTCGGAGGCTTTGTGTTCAGAGCAGGCTTAAAGTTTGCCTGTTACTGACAGAGGGGTTCGCTTACTTACTGATGCGATTATTTCATTTATTACTTAAGTTATTAAGTAAATTTTCGGATATTACTATGAATATTATGCTAGACCAGGGTTCGGCAAACTTTAAGCCGGAAAAATTGAAAATTACAATTGACAAAATTTCATAGTTTTTAGTCGCATTTTTTTGCCAAACAAATAATTAAAAAAAAAACATCGTTTTATTTATTTATTAAAAAAATTATGTTTACATAATACATAAGTAAGTACATAAGTAGTGTTTTTACATACAAAAAAGGTGACGTCCTCGTTAATCGATTCAAAATGATTACATTTGAGTGTCGAACTAAAGGGTCTCAGGTCTGTTGGTTGACGATCCCTGATGTAGATCGTCAACCATTCACTGTACTATAATCTAAGCAATTAAGAGTTTATCCATCTATCTAATTCAAAGTATTAACACGGTTGTTCTTTTAATATCCCTGTAATAGTTATCATCAGTCTATACATGTCCATTGCTGGACATAGACCTCCACAATAGTTTGGGGATTTAAGTCGTCTCCAACCACGCTTGTTAGTGGGGAGCTAGAGCCTCATGTCGCATCAAGAACAGTTGATGCTGGCTTGGATCTCATGACTTGTTATGTGGGACCCCTTACACCCCATCTGTAATAGTAAATATTAAAAATTTTAACTGACTGACTTTTTTATTATTTCTCAGGACGGGCAAAGCGTTTTCCTGACGATAAGTCATATAGTTGTCCACAATAACGTGTTATAGTGTACATAGCACCACATTGCATTAGTCGCCCTTAGGCGATAATTGTTAAGTCTCCCACTAATTTACCCAGCACATAGCACCCTTCAAACCGGAACACAGTAATGTTTGCACATTACTATTTAGCAGTTGAAACAGGTGCTGTAATGGTACCTAACCAGACCGTATCCAATAACGAAGACCTACTACTAGTAAGCTTCATATTGTACTAGTACAATTTAGCTTACTTTGGTACAATAACTAAGAGGGAGGAAATATTCAAAAGATACCCTGCTTTTGTGGGAAGTCAAGTTTATGTGGGGGTTTATACCCATTAAACCCTCGCATTGGTCATCCTCAGTCCATTGACAAGAGCCCCAGGATCTCTTACGGAACTCACCAGTATCTCCCTGCACTGCTAATAAACACATTCCATGGAGACCTCTTGCTCTCCCTATCATTCACAATGAGCTACAACAGAATACGAGATCACATCCTACTTGTCGTCCGGCCCGGACTCTTTCAGTGGACAGTGAGGTACTCGCTACCCGTAAAACCTTTTCAGTCGCCTTCTTCAACATGCAGGGCTTACCTTAGTCCTCTTCTTGATAGCCTGAGATATAACTAGGACCTAACCATTAACTAGAATAGTTTGTCGAAAAACGTGTAATCAGGTCCAGATTTCAGTCAAAGATTTCTAAAGAGACTTAATCCATTCATTGGTTTCCCTCAACATCTTCAATAATAGAGTTGTAAATAAAACATCGATGTATAGCTTCACGGGCTATTAAATTTTGAATAGTGTTAGAAGATCGGTTTATCCCCCCACAACTACCCCTACCCCCCGCCAGACCACGTCCTGTAGTCATTTCGCTTTCGAATTTATCGCTTTGATTTGGCAAATTGTCCCTTCCGAGCGTTATTGGTCTATAAAACGAATAGAGGCTTCGTTTACGCTTTATCAGAACGGCATCAGCCCTGAAACAAACGTGGTAGGGACACAGGGGTTGGAGGGGAGGGGAGGCTATTATCTGAACAAATGTGAAAATACGGTTTAATTAAGGTAACCGGTTAATAAATTCCGGAAAAAATGTATTAACTTTAATGTCTAAGCGTATATTTTCATGTTGGTAACTGGTATTAATGATAACTAGCATATATATATATGATGAGTGATGGCAAAAGTCGCCGCATATTCATAAATTCGCTAAAGATGTAATAGAAAGAGCAATAAATTTTAATAAAACAAATAGTTAATCAAAGAAAAATTTAAAGAACAGAACGTAAAAGGAGAAGAAACAAATGTAAATAAATAAAAAGAAATAGCGAAAACAAAATTGTAAAATGCGACGAAATTTGGATTGAGAGGAGATGCCTGTAAGAAGAGAAAGTAATACTATACTAGAATCGAAGATGAAATTTAGTACAAAAGAAGAGAATATTTAGGGAAAGGAAAGAGAAAAATAAAGAAAGATTAAAAATATAATAAGAGAAAAGAAGAACCCTTACCCAAATCACGAAGGGGAATAAAAGTTACAGAAAAGCAAAGGAAAATCTACGGTAAAGCAGAGATTTTTTTTTTAAATAAATTTGTAGCAAAGTTCGCTGTCCTTTTTTGGGGAATGAACAAATAAAGGTTTAGATCCTCGGTATTATTGAGAATAGCTAAAAAATACACCAACTTGCTAGCGTCAGTGTTCCCATAGAAATACAATGTGGGCTTCTTCAAGAGTGAATACCAACACAGACCACGTCATCACTTAACATCAGGTGGAATCATTGTCAAGCTTTAACCTGTATGTTAAAAAGAAATATTTATTTAGCAATCTAAGATAGCAGTAGTGAGATGCATGAATATTCAAATCCACTATACGGCCGCACGTTGCCGTAGTCAGTGGAGTCAGCGGCGCGCGGCCGTACGAATAATCAATAAGTTAGTGTTGCGGCTTTAGAACTTAAGCCCTTAAGTGTGTCAGCACTTTGTTTCAGTTTCGAGAGCCTTACCTGCGTTCTTCCGCTTGTTTACTCCTTAAGTATGAACAGTAGGATTTGTTTAGTGCATGTGCAAGTGGGAAATGAAAAAGAAAACAAAAATAAACGCTGTGTCTGTGTAACGCCGTTCCTCTCACTTAACTTCCTGTTATATCTATTTAGGATCTATACAGGTATACAGATTTTGACGACTTCTGGTTGGTCGACCGGAACCGGATATGGATGAGCACCATCTCCGTACCGTATGTAAACGAAATTCGGACACGCACACACACATAGACACACATACAGACAACCAGAAATGCACGCAGACACATAAATAAACACGTATATACACAAAAAGTCACACATGCAGAGACACATTCACACAGAAACATACATAGCCACATACGCTCAGACCCACATACATTCACATATAAACACAGACACAGCCAGACACACCGACATATACATATACAGACACATTGACACAGACACCGATATATACATACAGAAACATAGCCAGACACATCGACATATACATACACATACACAGGCAGACACACTGACATATACATACACAGATACATTTACACAGACACACCGATATATACATACACAAACATAGCCAGACACATCGACATATACATACACACAGACACGCTGACATTTACAGACACAGACACCGGAACCGGAAGTACAAAAAAAAATTTTTTGACGAAGAACACTTTCTTCAATAAAGATATTAAAAATATGCACCATTAAGGTACTTGATGACTTTTGGTCCTACTTTCGGTTGGTCAGTTATACCGGAAATACATATAAATATTAATTTTTATACGAGGAACATATTTGTATAAGAACAACATAAAAACATGCATAGTTATGGTACTTAGTGACTTCCGGTCGACCGGAACCGGATATTGCTAGGAACCATATCCGTCCCCACCTCAATTTTAATGCCAAGTTTCATTGCTAGTCCAGTTGGGTTTTATCGGCTAATGTTGATGGTGAAGACGTAAAAAGCTCTCGGGATACCCAGCGTCTGCTTTACTCGCTCTTACAACATCCACTGATAATCTACCATAATAGATAATCTACTTTAGGTACAACATAATGTAGTAAATACTGTGTTGTAGCTACGGTAAAGCAGAAATAAAACAAATTGAGGCTTTCCATCATCATCATCAGCTACATTTATTGATTAGCAGACTGGTCCACGAGCTGGTGATTAGCCTGGGTCCCGTTAGTTGTTGTGAGGGATCCCTCACACCCCTAACGTTTTTAAACTTATGTATATAACATAAACTCTTGATAATGATTAAAAAAATTATATTTACCATGGATGAGTCCAAATAAAATAAGATTATGTATATATATATATATAT
>DWLS01003563.1:0-15482 GCA_018246255.1 Pachliopta kotzebuea | reverse complement strand
TATGCTCTTTTCTTGAATAACCCAATGTCGCAGTTGTTGGGGAAGACCGCTGATGGCAACGAATTCCAAAGATTTACAGTGCGTGGCAGAAAACTGTTTTTAAAACGCATTGTAGTGGATCGCCGTGTTTAACATTTATATAGGCATACTTAAAATTATGTTTAAGTTTAGTTAGGTATTATATCAGCAACTATTTTTGTCCTCAAGCGGAGATATACAAGCATACTGTATTGCAGTTATAAAATCCATGTAATTAACGAAATTACCAAGTAAAGAAAAACAACTAATGTTTAAATTCTATGTATAAGTATCTATAATGTACGAATCAGTTGTTACTCTTGCACCTACCTACAACGTCTCTTGCCGATCAGGGTTGACTGGCAATAGTACTATAGCATTAAGTCCGCATATATCCTAATAGTATACCATAAGAATAAATACATATTTAAAGACGAGGGCAATGTGATGCTATTGTAAATATTTTGTTGGATTTGTTGATGAATATGGACGAGTGCTTGATCAGGATCACACCTGTCGGTGTGTGTAGTCTACAGCATGTAACATCCAGATCTTTTACTTTTCTTGAATAAAAGGAAGGGTGTGTAAACAAACAACACTATCATCGCCGATAAAATCAGGGGTGAGGGGTGGGGTAAGGGGCTGGGTGTATTGATGCCAATTTACCCGTCACGCTCCCGGGGCATAGAGTAAGGGAATAGGATTTCCGCCGCCGCCCGGTCGTTAGCAATCACAAGTATTTGTGCAGTAAACTCGTTACGGCCGCGACTGTCGCGACCGTCCGTGACCCGACTGCTTATGTACACCCGGAGATTCTATCCGGATCGTCTTATCCCGCCGAGGGTGCCGGTTAACATCGCCGACGGATATACAACATCTCTATCTATAAACAGATGGAAAAATATGCCAAAGTAGACGAATCAAGTCAAATAGCACAAAACATGATGCGTCCATGGTTTTATAATGTATATATTGCTGCTATATAATATATATATTAAGTAAATATTTTATATATAAGTTTGGGTTATACGTAAATAAAAGAAACATGAGCATTAAAAGCTGCTGCATCCATTGTACTGAACGTAGACTATTGTTTATTTATTGTGTATATGTTATATAATCCATTGTAGCCTACTAAATAATTAAATAGAGTCTTTCTATAAATAAATAAGTATACACATGTACAGGTTTCTTATTTATATAAGTGTTTGTATGTCATTAAAAATTCATAAATCTTTTATACATATAAATGGAAAAGAACGGAGCTTGCGCCCTGGCAACACCGCGGCCGCCGCCGCCGCGGGAAATGAGCCCATTTCTATTCCGTTCCGCAAACGAATTCACAACTTGCCGAAACTCATAAAATCATCCGCGAAACACAGTTCCATTAAGCGAAAACACGGCCGACGCCGGTCCGCGCATAAGTTAACATAACATTCCACTCGTTAAAAGATAAATTAGACTGTCCGTGGAAGCAATCTCCCACCTCTCCCGGAGGCGGCTGCGTAATTGCTTAAGAGAAAAATCCAAATGAGAAATGAAAAGGGATTCCCTCTACGGAGGGAAAATTATATAATTGAATATCTCTTTCGTAAGTATTATGAGGTATAAAATATGATAATTAAATTTTTGCTCAGCGTGAACGGAGCGCCGGCTTCCCGGGATCAGTTAGATTACGAATTAAGGTGCGACGGGTCCCCGTCCCCGCCCCGGCCCCGGCCCCGTGTGTCGGAGGTCTACTTTGGTATTATTATTTAATACATGTCACTTTAAGGAGGGCTTCATACAAATAAACAAAATAACAGTTTTGTACCCAACAAAAAATTGTCTGTTATTCTCCTTAGAATAATCTTTGATAGCGTCAGAGCAATTTTGAACAAGTCTTCTAATAACTTGTAGTTGTAAAGATAAAAAATTTTGGGTTCTGCGTAAAATAAATATTAAAATTCAAATTATAAAACAATTTCCAATAAAAATTGATCAATTTGTTAGAAACACGAGGTTTCCTTTGACAATAATTACATATGTTGAATATAACTCGAATTCCTGTACTGATAAATCTAATATGATTTGAGGTCAATGAGTATGGTAGCTAGTCAGAAGTGATCAAAAAGATACTGCTACAGTACCAAATACTATCAAGAGGTATTTGTAACAGGGGTTGAGCATTTCTCTGTTATAGTACTTCCGTATGCTAATACATATTAGTACAAATAATCAATGCTTTAAAAAAGTAACAACGTATATGTTTGTCGTCGTGGATAAAAATTCTGTTCAGTATACCATCAAGTATAGACGGACATAAGCTTACCCCAATAATGGGGGATTATACCACCTCCCACCACACTGGCCCAATAATAATTACTATTTGATTATCGTTTAGTAAGGTAGGTTGCCTTGAGTCCCGTGAGCTGTTGTGTGACTATGCGATTAATGAAGTAGAAGTGGCTTTGCAAAAGTAGACAGTAAACTTACATAACGCTACATTACAATGTGACGGTGACACTGGAAACTAGATTCTCGCTGAGAGGAGCAGCCGGCAAGTGGAGGACGGAATTCGATTCCCGGGAAACTGGATCGGATTCCCGGCGAACTTGTAATCGCATCGCGCGGCCGGGTACGCGAATTATCCAAGCGCCGAAACTCGCTAACTTCGTCAACCCCATCGAGGAGTGTAAGAACAAAGCGGAACCACAACTGGCCGTACCGCTCCTTTATCTGCTCCTATGTAAGTTTTAAAAAATGCCGGCTCTTTGAGAGCAAACTCGATAAGGCCGCGCCCGCGGGACGCGTAAATGCAATTTGCAAGGAATCGCTCGTGCCTTTGACGTCGTCCTCGGAAGCATCTCCTCTCCACTCCATTCCTCTCCTCTCCTCCCGACATTCACTTGTTTTCACATTTTCGAATCGAGTTTGTTACGTATATACTTGTTACGAGTAATACGTCAATTACGTACGGAAATAAATAACTAAGAATAATTTTTGATTGTTACTTCATTAATTCCTAGTTCACTCCTGCGTGATAGGAGAGGTTCCTCCTTCATAACCTGATCAGCTAAGGATTGACAAAATCTTCCGACGCCAATGATGACGTTCAGGAATGAAGTGGAAATTTTTTAAAGTGAATAGGCTTCTTCCAGACTAATGCGCTTTACCACTAAAGACTACATCGTCGCTTACCAACCTTCCAGGATCATAGCCTATACACCACAGTTTTAAGAAAAATATAATACATAACTTTTGTAATTGTGTAATGTATAATATCATTGTCCTATATACAATAGATTTATGTCCACCAGTGGACTTCTATCGATTAAGATGATGATAAATAAATAATTTATAACGTACAGCGATATAGTTCGTCAATGAAATCCTAAATCCCGATAGTAAGAAATTGGTTAAAAAAATTTTTGTTTGCATTTTCGTCACAAGTTTTAACAATTACATAAACTCGATAAGTTAAATTCTATATATTTCATAATTAATTTATATTAAGTTTATTCTATATTGTGACTCGTTTGTGTGTTTATTCTATATTGTGACTTCGTTATATATATTGCCTTGAAAATGTCAAATCTACATATTCTTCTCCTGAGTCGTTCACTTTCGAAAGAGACGACTGTGAATTTATGTATTAATATCTTCACCGAAAATCTATACAAATAATTAACAGTTTTATTAAAAAAATTACAAAATATCGTTAACAATATTTAAGGAGGAACAACTTGAAAATGAATAAAATCCAATTCCTTAAGTAATCAAGAGGCGGATTCGCGGAACAAATTGTATGCGCTGAAAATGATAAAAGTTGTAAATAAATCAGCATAATTTTTATTAGGTAAATCATTCCCAAGGCGGGAGGAGAGGGGAAGAGGAGGAGACGAGGAGGAGAAGGGGCCGCGGAAAGGGAGGCGGCCGTATTATTTCAACGTGGCAAGTTTGGAAAAGTGGCTCACCCACCGCTCGACGTTCGTACGGTGACCATTTTACAGCAGTCTTGTAGGAAGGGTAGTTAGTAAAACTACTACAGTAAAGAAGTAATATCTAATGATGTCAAGTGCCATATGGTGCTTTATAAACATCTTAACTTATATAATTTTATTTTAGATTAGAGCGAGAATTAACACGATTCGTCTCAAGGTAACGAGAAAAATATGGTGCTGTTTGTACATCTTAATAATGGCTACTTTGTTATGGGCAAACGTGTCACTAACCATCAGGTGAATGTCTTGCTTGTCTCGTTACCTCGTGTAATAAAAAAAATATATATTTATACAGGAAAGTCTGTAAATCCGTCGGCGTGTGGTCACCCTAGCGTGGAGCATTGCTATGCAAATTGTAGGGAGCGATAAAGCAACTCCCGCACAAATTAGCCGGCGGAGCTTTAATTCGTTATTTGGATCAGACGCAATTAGGCTGCGCGTTGCAATTCCACTTCATCACGATCCAAACAAGTTCTGATCGAATATTATCCAAGAGCAACATTTCCACCTTCTCCATGTTGCAACATCCTTATGCTAGAGCAATGTCTAACTGAGTTTGGTTGGTAGTGGGTTCTTTAAACCCTCTTCACTAGTTACTACTCTACCTAGTTTGAGGAAATAACCACCATGAAAATCTTTTTTTTTTGACTAGACGAAGTAATACGCTTCCACATAAAAACGTGGGGATAGTTAAGATGGTATATATTGCACCACATTGCACTCGTTGCCTTAATACATGAGGTGTAAAGTCTCGTTCCCCCAGTAATTTCACTAGCATACAGCACTCTTCAAGCCGGAACACAGTAATGTTTGAATAGTACTATTCGACGGTAGAAATAGAGATTGCGGTGGTAACAACCTAGACGGTCTTAGGCAATGGAAACCTGCCATCAATCAATTCAGTAGTGACTTGGCTTCAAGGTATAAGAAGACCAAAAACGAGTTATGTAGTAGTTAAACATAAGTACAAGTTATCAAAACTCTGTCGCATCATTGCTAAAGCCCAACAACGACGGCTTAAAAACAATTAAACCATTTAACTCGCTGACGCGCACGGTTCCGACTCCACCCGCATGGGGACGCGGTCAGCCGAGGGTTCCGAGGGGTTGGACAGGAGAAGGTCGCGCAATCCTTCCGCGTCGCCGATCAGATTCACCGATTAATTTTTTTTATGATCGTTTTAAATGCCGAGGTTGTATGCAGGCGTTGCTAATGCTGGCGGATGAATCTGGTAGTTCGGAGCGTGGGATTTCCGTTTCCAGCTGTTTTAATTAATATCATTTTTTAACAGTTACTATGGTCAATGACAACAGTGGTATATAGCTTTTGTAGACTTTATTAATTTAAATTTTTTTGTATCAGGCAACATTTGTAAATGCTGTCAATACATCAGTATAACAAGTTTTTCATTTTAAGATAAAATAATGTATGACTTTGTAAATAATATATGATTTCCTACTTTTAATTTATTCGTGGATGCGACGACACGAGCAAGGCGTTCACCTGATGGTAAGTGACACTCTTAATAACGTGGCGCTGGTAAAAATGGTATGGTATATACAACACAACATTGTGTTGGTCATTGAGATGTGTTAAGTCTAGTTACCTCAGAAATTTCATTAGCATCCAGCACCCTTCAAATTGAAACACAGTAAGAATTGCACATTACTATTTGGCAGTATAAATAGGAACTGAGCTACAGCATCGTCTCTCTGATGAGTGAGGATTGAAGTCGCCGCAATTTCTTAGAATATTGCAGAGAAATAATTGGAAAGGTAATAGAAAAGAATGAATAAACAACAAAGTAAATGTTAGAAGGCAAAAGAAATGATAACCAATTAAAATGTAAAAGACTAGAAAATAAAAAAAAAATGTTAAGTATATTAGTAAACAAGTAAAGTGTAAAATAAAACAAGATATGGAAAGAGGTAATAATCTAAGAATACGGTGAGTGAGAGGCGATGCATAGAAGAATGGGATGGGATGGGAAAAAAAAAAGAAAAGAAATCGGTGGAATTTAAACAGTAAGAAAGAAGTACGGAATGAAAGGAGAGGAAGGTTTTTTTTTTTACTTATGTATAGGTTATTGCTTGACCACGATCCCACCTGGTGTTAAGTGAAGATGTGATCGATGATAGTAAAGCGCATTAACCTAGCAAATGCCTATTCACTCTTTTCTTGAAGACGTTGTAGTTGTACAAAGTTGGTTGTAGAAAGAGGAGAGACGAAAAATAAATAAAACGAAACATGTCCTTGTCCCACTTTACCAAAGAAAGAATTAAACCAAAAACTGCGGTGGCACCTACCTCAGCAGTCTCCGGCGAGAGATCCACGACCAATACATTTCAACAATTAGCAATACATACTAAAAATTATGAATTATCATTGCTAGTGTTGCCACTAAAAGAAATGTCAACGCTTTATTTTTTGTATTTTTATATGTGAATTGTTAAAAATTTTCATTGTTATTATAATAAGTATTCATAATAGGTTTTAATATTATGATATGAAGTATGAATGTTAAGGTGCTCACACAGCGGCACGCGAGCGGCGCGTGCGCAGTGTCGAGATCCCCGGCGATAAAACGCAGCGGGGAGCTATTCCGGAGTCGACATCATTATTAACTTCTGTTAAGATCGTCATCAACATTTAAACTATACGATGATTGTCAACGTAATTAAATGATTTATAAGAAAGATTTTTTTTATAGTGAAAGTTGGAAAACGAGCACAATTTACATGATGTAATTACTGACGCACATAGACAGTCGCAACACCTGCAGGTCGCGGCTGCTTTGCTGACCTTGAATAAGGAAGTGCTACGCTCATTTCTTGAAGGTCCCCATGTTGTTCTATATATCAATCAATCATCAATATCATTTCATCATAGTTATCATTTTTTATTATACTTATCATCACCATCATTAGCCGAAAGACGTCCACAGCTGAACATAAACCTGATCAAATAGTATACGGATTTTGACTGTCCCTAACCATGCTGGCTTATTGCGTATTGATGAGGAGCCAGAGCTTCATTTATTGGTTGCCAGGATCTGCAAGCAGGTAAGATTGGCTTGGTCTTGCCCTTACACCCGTCCAATTTGTTATCGGTTGGTTAAATGAATGAAGTCGCAGAAGAAATTAAATGATTTATTGCTTGAAGTCGTGATAGTAAGACAAATATACAGTCGAAGGAAAAGTCATAAGGAAGGTGAGATCATCCAAAAAGAACAGCTTTCGTGAATAGGTCACTTTCACGAATGCTGTGGTTAAATAGCATTGGTTCTTTTCTTATCAGAGTTCCAAAAGACGGAATATTAACTAGGGATATATTAGTCAATAGAAAATATTAAGCTTAATCAACATCATATTTTTTTGGTTGTGAACTTAAGTTTCTTCAGAAGAGTATGTGATGTCGTATGCTGTTGAGGGGTACTGGAGAATATAGCAGATCTAATCCCAGTAGTTTTTGTTTTAGTTTTACCTACATACAGAAAGGAAAACTTTTGAGAACATGTTGGTGTCGGGGAATTGTGACCGGCTCTGCAATAAAATGTCTTCCTGTGTAGAAATCGACCACTTTCCCAGTAGTGGGAACAAATAGATTGTTTTTTATCATTACCGATGAAATTCTGAAGTTGTTTATACTTCCCGCAAATAGAGGTGAAGTGACTGAACATCCGCTTCCAGGGATAGGAAACGTCGAGTATGGATTACGGTACATTTGGCAGCGGCGTGCCCCATCGGCGCGTGGCGATGTTGTCGCATTGTTTATCCACCGGCTCCGAATCAATTCACCGTTAAGTGATCGAGGATCAGGGGGCGAATGCACCCCTGCTGCTTAATGACCATCAGCTTTACGGTTTTTTAAACGCGCGACGGGTCGCCGATTATTCACGGGCGCCGCGGACGGGCCCTTTGTCCGAAGCCAACACGCCCGATTGAAAACTGCTCGGTTCGGTTTTTTTTTTCAATTGACGACTTGTGCCCATTGTGAATGGTTTCTGAGGGTTTTTATACATTGTTAATGGAGGTTTGTTAACCAAACACTAAAGCTTTATAGGTTTTTTTGTTCATAGTTTTGATACATTTGATTTTTAGGATGTCGTATTCTAACCCACAAATCAAATTGTTTACATTTATAACATTGGTGGATTTTTTTTCATTTATAAAGATATTACGTGTAAGAGATATCCTCATTGGATGATAAATATATAGCAATGCTGTTATTGTGGTAAATTTGCAATGTAACCATACTATCTCCTCAATCTGTCGCCTCATAATCCAACTAGGGAAGATCGCATATATTGCGACACTGATACAATCAATCTCTTTAACACATAATGGTAATATTATTGTTTTCGTATGACAATAAAAAAAACTGTTGTTAACTCATCTACAACAATTCAATGAGCTGTTGATGAGACACTGGAACTGTCACCGCGCCGAACAATAGCGCGGAGCGAGCGGCTCGGTGTTCATTAGTGGCACTAATTAATGTTTAATTGAGCCAAATAGAGTATCAATTTAGCAAACGACAATTGGATCATGCATCCCGCCACGTCGCCACTTACATACACATACACACACAGCAACACTACGGACGCAGACTGCTTACTGCTCGTTTAGTAATAACAACAGTTATATAGTAAACCTTCATTTCACTCCATCGCTGAACATATACCAATGCCTCCTGCATCCTTCACCAGGACGTAGGTGATAATAGATAGTCTGTTTATTGTTTCAAACAAAACACACATATATATACATGGACAAATTTAAGATTAATAAGTACAAAAACAAACATATTCAGTGAATTTTGAAGCTATATACGAGTAACATATAAATACTGTTGTGTTTGGGCTGCAGTGGTACAATAGGCCGCAGCTCAATGAATTGGAACTGCTGGAGGTGAGACACTGATTTTCATCTACCGAGTGATGGTTCTAATGTTGTACAAAAGACCTTGACTTTGATGCTTATTAAAAGTAAACCACTGCATTAATAAATAATATACAGATGCAGAATAACAGCAAGCAAATGTGATGACAACAACAAATTGTAATGATTTATTTATTTGCTCCTTTTATCATCAGCCGATAGTCGTCCATTGCTGGACATAGACTAGAGGAGACATAGAGGAGGTATTTGGGCCGTCTTCCATCACGCTGGCCCAATGCAGGTCGGTGGGGAAGCAGAGCCTCATTTGTTGGATAGCAGCGTGTACCACGAGCAGGAGAGGCGAGGAACGAAACCAACCCGCTTGCTTCTCGCGAGTTGTTGTTTGGGACCCCTTACACCCCCTACCGTCTACTCAGTCATATATTATCTGAAGTAAACAAAGAAATTATAAGAAGAAATCTAATACATGATAGTTAAAAGGTATGTACATGTTAAATGTTAGATAAGGTGTAAAAGGTCCCACACAACAACTACCAGGACCCTACATGACCTGTTTGTAGTGGACCCTGCTAATCAAGAGATGACGCTCTGGTTACCCAGGAAACCTGTGAACCAGTGTGGTGTGAGATGACCTAAATCCCTCCATTATTGGGGGAGGGGAGGGAGGGTTATAACCAGCACTTTACGTCTATCAGCAGCTGATGACGATATATAATTCTCTATATTCTATACGCAACTTTCTCTTGATTTTTGAAACAAATTAATAGGCCGAACCTTTTTTTTTATTATTACAATCGTTCTCCTTCCTGTAATGAGTAAGGGTCTGCTTAACTCTTTACATTACTTTCTTTACGATTGTTTTTTTTTTATCTTTCCTCTTCCATATGTTGCCTTCCCATAGTTCTGACTAAAGGGTTTGAGAGGGACACCGTGGGGTTTTAGCCGGTAAGAGTTCGGCATAACTCCTCTACTGTCCCGCAGTCAAGGAGTACCTAATGTAGGAGTTCTTTACGAAAAAAAAGGAGTAAATAATATTATAATTATGTTACAATAAATGAAGTATCGTGATGATGATTATATTGTTGTAGCGATGACACAAACTCCTCAGTGTTGTGCGTCCCCAAACGGTCCACTTCATTAAAGACATTAACGAGCGCTGAATTGACTTAAATAGACAAGCAATTAGTTATAACGACAATCAACGCACAAACGTACACACATACTCCGCCGCTATATACACTAACGAATATGTCTATTTTTTTCACTATACCACAATGCTAGTAAGGCATTCACCTGATGGTAAGTGATACGCTTATAACGTGGTGCTGGTTAAAATGTTATACACTCGTCGCCTTGAGACATATGTTAAGTCTCGTAACCCCAGTAATTTCACTACCATACAGAACCTTTCAAACCGAAACATGGTAATGACGGTAGAAATAAGATATGCGATGTTCCTTACCTAAACGGTATCCGGAAAAGATACCATGAGTAAAATCTCAAGCCTGTCTTAGTGGAAGTAAAGAAATTTGTATAACACTTATATTTCATACTTTCCTACCTTCATCATCAGCTGATAATCGTCCACTGACATAGGCCTCCTTCCAAAATAGGAGGGATTTGGGCCATCTTCTACCTCACTGGCTTAATGCGGGTTGGTATGGAACTAGAGCCTACTTTGTTGATTAGTAGGATGCATCATAAGCAGATGAGATTGGCTTGGGTCTCGTAAGTTGTTGTATAGGACCCTTTACACCCCTTGCTTATCTTCTTACACAACTTTATTACTTTAGTTAGTTCAAACTGTTACCTTTTTTTTTTTTTAAATCTCCCTTCGTGTTGTGGGTAAGGGTCTTTGTGTTTCTTTATTTATTTCTTTCTTTGTTTATTTCTTTCAACTTTCCCAATCTACCTTTCACTCAGCATTATCTTTCTTCCATTCTTTTCTCTTTCGTGCATCGCCTCTCATGTACCATATTTATTAGAAGACATCAAAATTGTACGGAACCGAAACATTTTTCTTATAATAAAAGTAGCCTATTACTTAATATTTATTTGTATGGTACTACATCTTATTTTGTTATTAGACCTTACCTTTTTTAACTTTTGGACGCACTAAGGAAATTGTTAAAATATGTAACAGGGCTGTTAAATAACAATGATATGGGTGAATAGCATGAACAACAACGCGAATTATAACGTTATAACGTTGCGCGGGTGTAACAGTGCGATGTAAATCTATTTGTCATATTAATGTGGGCAATTAGGGGCATGCGGGCAGATGGAAGGGTTGCCGCGAAACTCTCCCGGGTTCGATACCCGGCGGCGGGGAGCCGAGTAATGTTGTTTTAATTGACGCGTTTAATTGGATCACCGCGCTACTGCTTTTTTTTTTTAATAATACCATGCAATTGTATGACGTGTGTAATATCCGTCCGTTATGAGCATTAGTGTGCAAATATTACTGTATTCCGGTTTACAGGGTGTTTATATAATGAAATTATTGTGGTAAAGAGTTGTTTCTCAAGGCGACAAGCAGTGTTTGATCGTATATCTCGCATCATGAAATCTAAAAAATTCATTATTTAGAGCACATCACATGAACATCCTCATCATCTCTTTGTTATATAGCCTTCAAATATTATTAAGATAGTCGAAAACTATTATATTTATTGAGATAAATGATTTATTTCCATAAAGACAAAAAAATCTAAATCAATATAAAGAAAAGAAACCCACTCACGTACCATTCAGGGTGCCTATAAAAGCCACAACCCTAATTTTCAGAAAGTCCTAAAAAGAAATTGATGCTACAGTCTGGACAAACCAAACTCTATATTATGTAAGTATCTTATAAAACAAGCAAAAAAATATGCTTATTAAAAAACATAATAATATAAATAAAACAAAAACTCTAGGATGTAATAACATTAAAAAATTAACAAGTTTCTGTAACAATTCGAGAAAGGAAAGAGGATTTGAGTTGAATAACTCATTCTAACACAGATTTTGCCTAACCAATACATAAGCACAATGTTTAAAGACTGATGTAGTAAATAAATAAATAATTAACTTTGTAATTGTATTTTATTAAATTATTTATTAATATTACTGCTCTACACTACCAATTTACTATTAACCATTTATAAGTTATCACCGATAAATAATACATATTAGCACTAGATTTACCAGACCAGTCAAATTGACAGGTCCTGCAAGTTCAATTTAAAAGTATTTCTGCATGAAACCTTTCTTTCTGTAATGATATCATGACTTTTGTATCTTTAACTAAGGAAATAATTTTATATATATTCATATCAAATATATAAGGTTTTGGTAGAAAGAGGTAGAGTTAAATAGCCGGTAAAGCTAGTGTTAGAAAAAGATCATTCACTCACGAGAAATAGATACAATAATACAAACAAAAAACTAATTTTAATAAAAAGTCCTCCTTCCCCCAATCCTCTTCCCTCGTCTCTCTCCTCTCCCTTATATTTTTATATATATATATTTCAGCTCGCGGAGTCCGGATCCGCAAGCTCAGGGTCCGATGAAGCTTTTGCGGCCATAATAGTGGCCGGAAGCATCAACTTCATCCGAAAAAAAAAATTCATAATATATGATAAAGGAACTAAAAATAACGACAAATAGGCGTATGAAAAAATGGAAAAACTGAAAAAAACCACCTCAATCTAATAATTCCTTATATTATAATCTATGACAAATTTGAAGGTTGATTAAAAATATTGCTAACTCCTGGTATAAAGTATTAGCAATACACTTAAAAGGTTACATTAACAAAGAAAACGCGTTTGTTAGCAACTATATCGTTGTGTAGTGGCGGTGTATTTGCGGTGCGATAACTCGCAGGCGCCATAATCCGGGCTCGGCAGATCGCATTAGCACGCTTCCGGTCTGACCGGATGTGCCTACATGTTGTTTAGGTCGCGTCATGCCAGTAACTGCTTTCTCGAACTTACAACGTTTTTGCTTATATAACATAGGACTGTTTATTTTGAAAGTGATTTAAGTCCATTTTCTTTTGTTTCGAGAAAATTAAAGATTTACTATATTTGTTAATTTAAAAATACAGGCAAATCATATGCAATTTCATTTACCGACAGATTTTAAGTTGTACAAATGTGGAATTTTTTTTGAGAAATTAAACACGGACTAGTTATATATAAAAAAATACATTAAATTAAGCATGAATTATGTGATAGCTCATTTTTCTCAAACATGGACTTACACCACGTTCATATAAGTTTCTTTGGAAGCTCTTGAGTAACAACAGCAGTTAATTTATTAATGGCGGAGTAATAATATCCTTGTTTAAACGACAATATCCGTCTGTCCGTCAGCAATTTTCAATCTCGAGAACTACAAGGGGTAGTAGCTGGTGCTGAAATTTGTCATACAGACAGATCTCGCTTAGGTAAGATCAGAGCCGTTGGAATTTTGTTTGTATGTGGTCCGGTTCCCGAGTTGTGGGTTCCCAAAGTTTCGGAATTTTATATGGGCCACTTGTATATTTTGTTGTCAATTTTGTATTGACTATGATTTAGTCATTACAATTAAGTGTCTGCCATGGCCAAGTAGTAAGGCCGACTAAAATTAAATTTAGTATTAATATTGAGGTGGGTACGGAGACGGTTCGTACCCATATCCAATTCTAGTCGGCTAAATGAAAGTGCAAGCATTATTCTTATCCAAATATGTTCCTCGTATAAAAATTACCATTTATATGTTCTTCCGGTATAACCGACCAACCGGAGGTGAGATCAGACGTCACTAAATACCCTAATAGAGCATATTTTTGATATCTTTATTGAAGTAAAAGTGTTCCCCGGCAAGAAATATTTTTTATGTACTTCCGATTCTGGTCGACCAACCGGAAGTTGACCAAAATTTGAATGCCTATATATATATATACATACATTACATAATTGACAGTGTGGTTGGCGTTAGCGTTTCTCAGACCAGAGTTTTTAACGTTTAAAAAATTTATATACATACAAAAACAATGTACTGAAAGGCAGCCTTAATGGCAATAGGCAGTCTACCACAGAATTGAGCAGAAACAATAAAGAAGTAGGGGTGTAAAAAGTCCCACACAACAACTTACGGGACCCAATTCAACCTCACCTGCTCGTGGTGCATTTTGCTTGTCAACAAACAAGGCTCTAGATCCCCACGAACCCGCATTGGACCAGCGTAGTGGGACATGGCCTAAATCCCTCCATTACTGGAAGAGGGTTATGTCCAGCTGTGGACGTCTATCGACTGATGATAAGGCTCGAGTCTTAATATATAGTCAGTATAGTATTTATATATAAATAATTCTGTTCAAAAATAGTTATATAGCGCAGGAAGTCCTTACACAAAGTGGACTGACAATCTGGTGAAGGTTACGTGAATCCAATAGATTAAAACAGCGCTGAACAGATCATTATCGAGATCACTGAGCAGAGGCTTATGTCTAGCAGTGGACTTCAATGAACTGATAATGATGATAGTGTACGAAAGTAAAAGCCGATTGAAGAAAAGTTTGATATATTTTATATTTTTTTTTGTCCAGGCAACGAGACGAATAAGACGTTTTCTTGATGGTAAGTGATACGCTTGCCCATAACATGCCGCTAGTTAAGATGGAATAGCACCACATTGCTGTCGTCGCCTTGAGACATAAAGTGTTAAGTCTCCTTATTCCAGTAATTTCACTATCTTACAGCACCCTTCAAA
Organism: Pachliopta kotzebuea; assembly: GCA_018246255.1. Taxonomy (NCBI): domain Eukaryota; kingdom Metazoa; phylum Arthropoda; class Insecta; order Lepidoptera; family Papilionidae; genus Pachliopta; species Pachliopta kotzebuea. Next base: position 838 of record DWLS01003563.1, on the reverse strand, counting down.
CCGGAACACAGTAATGCAAAGTACTATTTGACCTACCTAGGCGGTATACGGCAAATATACAAGACTTTTCTATATAATTTATTAAGGAAACATTTATCCCGATAATTTATCAGTAAAATGTGTAATATAAACAAGTTCCCAAAGTTGCTTGTTCAAGTGGAACAAGCTTAACCCCATTGATTATTACTCGTAATTAAACTCCCCCGTAATTCTATTAAGATCAATCTCCCCGGCAGACTCCAACTTGATATAGCCACAAGTTGCATCGGACTTGTTAAGTTAATGCGACGACTTTTGATATTAATTTCTTTTCATATAAAACATAAAGTAAAAGGAGTATTGTTTATGAATGTAATGAATTGAAACAATTACATACATTATTTGTTTATTCTACTTATTTATATGGAGACATAAACAATCAACAATTGGTATGAAGAAGTAGTGAAGAAACCTATTTCTAAAGGATACTATAAGTATGAATGATATAAATCAGCTTTATAGTTTTAGACTATCAAGAATCCTAAAAAGACAAAGTCCAGCAGAAATCGGAATGCTTAACATTACCATAGTTTATGCATTAGTATTGGTAGGTTTCCATTGCCGGAGACAGTCTGGGTACATATCGCAGCGGCTCCTACGGTATTTCTACTGTCAACTAGTAATGTGCAATTAGTTTAGTGTTTAAAGGGTGGTGTATGTTAGAGAAATTACTGTGGTAATAAGACTTAACAAATTGTCTCAAAGCAACGAGCGCAATGTGCAGGGTAGTGGTGGATCAACACGCGTTTTTGTATCGCTCCAATAGTTTTAACGTTTTTAAATAGAAATTATACGTTTT
>DWLS01003562.1:0-15486 GCA_018246255.1 Pachliopta kotzebuea | reverse complement strand
CCAAAAAAAAAAAAAAAAAAAAAAAAGGTTACGAATGAATACATTGTTAAGGAAATATACGACTTCAGTGTCACAGATGAGTTTTTTTTTATTCTTAGTTTACCTCGCGTTCCTCCTTCATGTTTTGGGTAAGGGTCCATGATTATTATTTTTTATTTTTCTCTCCTGTTATCTTTTCTGTACTCCTTTCATTTTGTATTTGTCTATTTTCCATTCTTTGACTACATTTCAATTCTCCTTTCAGTCATCGCCTCTCAGACTTAAGTTCGCTATTTATTACATTTTAGTTTCTTGTCTTACTTACTTACATTTACTTTCTATTTTTATTATTTCATTTCATCTGTCTTTATATCTATGTCAGCTATCGACTTTGCATATTTTCTCTTTAAGACTTACATTTATCTATAAAACCTATATTAAGGATAAGATTTATTTTATTTATTGCTATTTTAAAAAATTCTATGAATTTGCGGCGATTTTTGTCGTCACTCATCAGATAGGCGTCACAGATGAGTTGTCACTTAACAGTTTTTATTCTTCTTTTTTTTACTGACTTTAGTTTACATAATAATTTTTAATTAACGTATTTTTATTGAGGAAGAATTGACATTATGACAAAATACGAGTATATTCATTTTGAACAATTCGATTGATTCCGGAACCGCCGTGCATATAAAAAAACTAAGGGATAACTAATGAATGTTCCGAAGTTGAAACGAGGTTTGTACACCAAACAGAAGCCAAATGAATGGTTGCCACCTGCACCTCATTTATTACATTTCTTTTTACTTGTTTTAACTTTGTTCTCACGTTGGCTAACCGGATAAAAAGTTTCGCAAACTGTTAAACAGTACATATAACAAAATTATACCTACCTATTATAGAGGTTTTAAAAATCCAATTGTAACAACTTTAATGTTATTATTTATTTTAAAACATACGCTTTTATAAATGCATCATATAATAATTCCTAACAAGACTTACATACATGTAAAAACATTTTATATTTTCTAATTAACCTAATGTACCTACGATAATATATATAAAACGTAAGTAAAATGATATTTTACTTACGTTTTATTTAATTTTTTTTATTTTCTCTATTGATTCAATTGAAGCTGACCTACTAAATAATTAGTTTATAGAAGTCAATACATTTTGTAAACATAACCCACAACACTTTATTTGCCATTTATATATACAATGTATGGAAAAATTAAAACTTAATATTTATATTAAACGAGAGTTTCATGAAACACCTTTTACTAAACCTCTGTCTTTTCTTACAAATCTTAAATTAAAAAATACTGTACCTAGAAACAAGAATACAAAAAAAATTTGTTTGTGAGATATCAATTTATTATTTTATATAAATTTAAGGTTTAGCATATCCACGCTGATATTTTTCTATCGTCACATTTTAAAGAGGCCACTAAGGCCTAATTGTGGTGAAAACTGCATGCACTTTCTTATCTCCAAATTTTGGGAGGCCTGTATTTAGCAGTAGACATTAATTAGCTGAAATATTGACATTAGTAATTTATATTCAAAGTTTGGACATAAAATTGTATTTTAATAATCTCGCTTTATACGTTATGTGAATTTGCATATATTTCATTTTTCATCTAATTCTGTCATGTTCATAATAATAAAAAGAATATTTGTATACTAAATTAATGAAAGGCAAGATCGTTCCCGGAGGACGCTTTACAAAGGCCCGGTCTCTTGTTAAGTAGAAAATATTGCATTAATAATGTCGACATTATCGTCAAAGGCAAGATATTGATAAGAAAGTCATTATAATAAATAATTTACAGGTCATACATTTTAAAATCACAGCATTCGTTATTGTGTTATAAAATATAATAATAAAGGTATTAATATAAGAAAATCTGTATAAACTGCTATTACACAAAATTACCCCTACTAAAGAATTAGTTCATTCAGATCGAGAGAGGTCATCACTTGGACATTTGCTATTATGACAGGTAACAAGAAAACCGATTATTTTCAGAGTAGTAAGCAAATGAGAAGGAAAGAGAAGAATGTGAATAAACGATTTGAATGACATGATAAAATTATATTCATGTATTTATATACAATAATCGTACAGCAACCTCTCACAGAGACTATTTTATAGATAACAGCGTAACGCCAATTTCTACCGCTAAATAATAGTGTGCAATTCTTACAGTGTTCCGGTTTGGAAGTCGTAGTAGTAGATTTCTTATGGTAATGATTTGGTTATTATATGATAACGTTATGATGAACAAAATGTGGTACAGTGTATAATATCATAACCAGTATTCTGTTAATACAGGCATGGGGAGGCGCATGATTTACTCGTACTACCAGATTCCTCATCATGTCGTTTACATAAATTAAAAAAAACATCTGAAGAAGTAATTGTAATTATAAATCATACAAGAAAATCTATTGAATAAAACTTAATTATGTAGGCTAGCTGATTTGCTGAGGATGGAGCTCATTAGCAGCCCGAAACATATGTACAAGCGCCGACCGAGTCTTTATGTATATAAGGAATGTATTATCGATACACCATAATCTTACCCATTAGGTCGTTATTTATATGGCTTTGGTTATAAGAATAAAGCACAATATTATTAAATACTCCAGTATCGCAAAAAAAAAAACAAACGTCAAATAAAAATATTAATGGAAGTGATATATTTTCGGAGTCCACGATTGCTTTGCGGCACCTGGATCTCAAATATTTTAGACTAAAAGAAATTTCAAAGAAAACTTACAAGAGAATAGCTTAAATAAATTGCACGCTATGAAAAGTTCTATTCGCACCAAATGTCAACTCTGACCCCGATTCCATTGAATGGCGTCTACGAGGTTATAAATGAAATACTGATGAATTTTCTCGGAGTAAATCCTGTTTTACTTTGATACTTTTATACGTTATTACTTTAAATAGAAAAAAATATTAATGGAAAAGTTTATAATTTATAAGTTCAATAATATATCGTAATAAGTATTTACGATTCTGATATCTACAAAAGAATCCCTAATAAACTATATCAATATTTTTTTAAATAAAAAAATGAATTGAAGAAAATTTTAATTTAAATTTTAAATAATGACTTTCTTACACTTACTCAGATATTACCTATACAATATTATTAATAAAAAAAACCAAAAAACTCTTTTTATAATTTATTGTAATTAAATACATTTTTATAATGAAGATGTCGGGATAAATTCTAAAAATATTTGGTTTTTATTTTGACACAATATTTATAGTGCGTGTTAGGTTTAATTAAAGCTAAAATTACATATTTTGTATAGAATACGATTTAGATATAACATCATCTAAAAGAAATGTACTTACAAAGGAAAATATAAATCTCTCAAAAGGGTTTGACCGAATTGCATGACGTCGAAAGCCTAAACGATGTCGAATTGAACCTCGGTCCAGTTCTATTGAAACACATTTATGTTGCCATAAAGGAAATGGTGATAAATTTCTTTCAACATCTTATGGTCTTTTTTTTATGCGACAGAGATTTCGCAGTTTATAAAGGGTTTAGCAAATTTGTTTACTGCGGTCTGCTCTTTTTAAAATAGTTCTGTGGTTTCGATCACTAACGCGACAGATGTTTAAATGATCTCTAGAAATTGATAGCTAGCTTAATTGTACTTATTTCGAAACCCTAAAATTATCATTAATTCAAAATTTTAAGCCTTTATTAGTCAGTTTCAATGTTTCTCGATGGAGTTAAATTAACTTGAACTTCATTTTTATATCTTCACTCAATTATTTAATTTCATCAATTATAATTTCTCTAAAACTATTTTGTATGGGATGATATAGTTAAAATTAGAATTGTACACTAGATATATTTAATTACCAAAATGTTCATACATATACTTGATGCCTTTACGTCCTTTGATGTCACGTAAAATTATCGTCCAAAATCGGAAGCTCTAGAACTTTTAAGAGATGAGGAAAATTACACGGTTTATTACGCATTCCAAAATAAAGCTTCGCTCAAGTGGTTAATAAAATTTACGAACAAATTAATATGATGGAAATTTGAATGATCTACTCTTTATGATCAAAATTGTTTATTTATATATCTTGTTTGTAGGTAAAGATTTCATTCTCATAAACTTTCCTCAACCTTATACATTAACATGACAAAATCTTTGCAATCATATTGCGTATTATTGAATTTATTTAAAACTAGACATATACCTTAATTTTTTATTAAACTTTTCTTTGATCAATATTTTATTATTGTACATAGTTGAACTACATGAAAAATAAAAGTGCATAGAATCTTCGGGGCTTTGCATAGAACCATACTTTAGTATCCTTTCAAGCCAAGAGCCTATTGTCTAACCATGACTTTACCAAACATCGCTTTACTGCTCAAAGTGTATTTTACACTAAAATACACATCCCTAAAAAACAAATATAATGATTATTAACATGGATTTATAACATTAACTTTTGAAATTAGTTTCGATGATTTTAGCAACACAATACAATCAGTCTCATTGCCAACATTTAACTTATTACTTTATATGAAAAACGTTAGTAACTATTGGATATAAATTAAGAAGATATTTCTATGAATTTTAAATAATACAAATGCTGTAAGTAGGCAATGAGCTTTTTAATATATTTGGTCTTTATAATTTATTGTCAGTAAATTACATTGGATACTCTTTTGAAATACATGTATTTGCATTGCCATAATGAGTTCCATAAAGTATAAATGGAGACCGTACACAAAAGAAAAAATGTTTTCACAAATTTATAGACAACTGAAATATTTATAATCGAAAACAGAATAATTCTTTCTCTTTGCTTGTATTTAACCTTATTTCTCGTTTTATTTTATAGGCGAAAAGTTATTAATTGTTATAAGATGCAAGACGGAAACATTCTTCTTGCGTTAGAAGGAAGAAAGCTTTTTATCGGGGACAAGTGGCTTAATCCAATTATGGAACGACTACGAAGCTGACGTAAGTCTAGTTCCGCTTGTTAACTTTACTAAGAGATAAGTTATATACATTCGGTAATCTGTATTTGTAATTAGAATTGATAAGGATCAGTAAAACGATTGTAGTTTGATGTTTTATTTTATTACAAGTGACGTAGTGCATAAGTAATATAGTTAATAGCGAATTTATTCTACAATATTTATTTGCATGAAACCATTTACATTAAGTTATCCCAAAAAAATTGGATGGTTATGGCCTTTTTCAATACAACACTTCTGGCTTGCTGTTTGCTTGTTTACAATAAGCACATATGAAAGGAATAACCAAAAATGAAAGATCCGTATTGTTGTTCAATTGCTTGAAGACGATACATAATATAGTCTTAGTTTCTAATAATTTGTTAAGAAAAAGCTTATATTGTCTAGGCATTGTTTGTACTTTAGATTAAGCATTAAGTTCGATGTCGAGTTATTGGCAATTCCGGCGTAGCGATATTTGAATGACAGATGAGTAATGTTTAGCGGTGTGACCTCAATTTGTCGGACTACTACTAGTATCAGTGTTATTAATTTTGCACGTTGACAGACATTTAAATTTTCTAAATGTGTTTTTTTTCAAATATTAGATATTAAAGTGTCTCTTAATAATTAGGATTGACTATTAAGCATGCGCTAAAGAAGGGTATAGATAAATAATATATCTGATCACTTTTAAGGTAATTCAAAATCAAGTAATTCCTATAAAATTACTGTTAAATTTATTAATGCATTTCTTATTGTTTTTGTTCTATGGTAGTGAACTGAGGTGAGAAAATGTAAACAGTGATTGATAAAATGTTATTACTCTCATTGAATATAATATAATATAAATAAAAGTTAAAAAAGTTTAAACGTTATCAAGCTATTCAGTTTATCGATCGCAACGGTGCACCGGCGTATTTGCTTAAATGCTTATCGGAATATTCTGGAACCGGACGCGATGAACAATTGTTGAAACAGGGAATGTTCGGTTTAAAGTAAAATGAAAAGAGTAAATAATTCAGAAAAGCTTTTGTGTTAAAATTGCTGTTTATTACTGTCCAGTGAACGAGTTCGTTAAAGGCAGCATTTAAAATTTTTATTGTCAAATAATTTAGTGAAAAAATGAGTAGTAATTTAACTTTAAATATTCTCTACGATCAACGCAGTGACAAGAATGTGGCTAATGTACTTGTGAATGATCACAATGAGCCGTAACTTAGTACATTATATACAACACAATAAGGTTTCGTAAGGTGTTAAGTTAGATTACTCCAGTAATTTCACTGGCTAAAACACTGTTTTGCAACAGTGACTTTTTACCTGTGTATAAAATAAGAATAGCAAATTCTCGTAAAATTAAAAATAATGTTGTAGTGACAATTACATAGTATAATTAAGTTTTTTGTCACATGTCTTAGACTAAAAGATAGCACAACCCTTCAAGGATTTATTTAAAACTCTATAATACTTGCACCTAACACAACTTTAAATCTAAATTTCAATACCTTTTTTTATATTTAACGTTGATAGCTAGACCATTTATAATATTTATTACACTTTATGTATTATTTGTGTAGCGATCACTCGGTAAAAAGAAGCATCCAATGCGTTGGAATAATTCTAAAAAAAAAACGTAACCTTTTCGTATTACATGTAAATGGTAAAGGGTTCATACCTCAATAGTCCTGAAAAATAAATAACCGAGCTCAGTAACGAAGTTTGTGCGCAAATACAGGCAGTCAAATAAAAGAAGGTTACACCTCCACCTCAGTAAAATTCTTTTCCTTTTATATTATTAAAGCGTTTACTTGATATTTTTGCTTTAATCAAGTTCAGTAAAACGAGATGGTATTATTTATTTATAATGTGCAGAGAAAAATGTGTAACGGCAATACTTATTCCATTACAGAATTTCTTTCCGTAGGCCTGTGGTTGAGAGATTTCCTAATGGAAATTTTAAATCCGGTGCTCTCAGATAAAATTAAAACTAAAGTTATATACTATTTATGATCTAAAATTCTTTACAAACAACAAATGAAAACCAAAAAAGAAGAAAAAACAAACTAAAACCTAATAGCGTATTTATTCTTTTTAGATCTGTTTATGTATGAACTCCTTACTTAAACTTAATATAAGTATTTTTTTTTAATTATTATAATATAATTGAAACTGTATTTTTTTTTGTAAAATACACAAAATATACATGTTTTAATGAAAATTATAAATTTTGGCTTCCTTTTTCTTTCTTACTTAAGACGTAGGTATTAACCATCTTCTATACCTTAGTAATAACTAAACTTTGTTATTAAAACAATTATGTGGACGACTATTCTAACTTTGGCACATACTTTATTTATTTTGCAAAATATATGTAAAAAAACATTAGTACTTCTCTATGATTTACCATTTTTTTATATTTTTAATTTTAAACAACCTTTATAGTTTTTTGTTGTCAATAGTTCCTAAGCGACAACTTTCCATGACTGTTCTAACAAATACTTTTAATTTGTTCCTTTATTATCTCCTATTTATTCTTTAACTGAACAATGAAAAAAAGGCTTTGTACTATTTAACTTAATCATTATAACGAGACAAGACTAAAATAACTTGCATGTGTAATTTATAATTTAGCAGCTCACGAAAAAGAAAATATCGTTTATGAAAGCTGGGAAATGTAAATGTAAAGCAAAATATTTTCAGATATGAAGTCTGCAAACCAGCGTATTTGAGTCGCGGAATGATCCTATCCCTTATATCCTATAAAAAGAAAAAACTTTCTGTACATTTCTTGCTCTTTAATATTAGAAATGAATTTGCCCAAGTTTTTTGAAGTTAACCTTCGAGTAATATAATTTTACATTTAAAGGTAAATACCTTCCAAAATAATACAATTTGTGAATAAGTGTTTAGCGACGTAACAAGTGGTTTCTAGGGTAATGGAAGAACGTCACTCTGATAATATCAGCAGAACTATTTATTCTTTTCGGTACGATAAATATTATTGATATTTAACACGTCTACATTTTAAAAGGCATAGGTTAAAATTTAAAAATATCAACCGTCTGAATAAAGTTTCGTGTCAAATTTACAACTGTAATGATGTCGGAAAGCACGGAACTGGTATAACTTTTAGCGTAATTAGTTCAAATGTTAAAATTATCCTTTTACATTTGTTCAAAACTTTCATGAATCGCAATTATTGCAAGGATAAATGTGATAAAATAGTTAAACATGGATCACAGTGGATTGTGGGTAGACTTAGATTAGTACCAGGAGACTCTAAGTAGTTATTTACCAATGTAAGTAATCTTAATGTTAAAAATAAGTCAAATTTTCTTCTGCAAATAATAATTAATGCTAGGAGAAACCAACTTCAACTAGTGTCTATAATATAAAGTAGGACGTATTTGTCTACATCGATCATACTCTTTAGAAATCTTTTTTTTAAATAAGTATAAAAGAAACAATAAGTTATACAAGACTACTATTACATGATATTGTTAGCGAAATTTCTGAGAACTATTTCTGTGTTAGTTAAATATGCTTTCAAAGTTTTTCCTGTAACATAGTACTGTTTAACGAATTAAAACAAATGATAGTAGGACCTATTTGTTGTGCAAAATAAACATTACTTTAATCACCATTCGATATGAGAACGATTCGAAATCAAGCAGTTTATAAGACAAGAACACAGTAAAGAACTCAATAAATATAAAAAATATTTTATTTTCTATTACAGTTATTTGTTTACTCATAGTAATTAAAAATAAATAAATAAATAATTTGTATTTCTTAAATGTTTGAGAAAATCAATATATAAATAAATATTTTTATTTTTTAGGGCATGATCTACAGACTCTTCTGTAGTTAAGTGGAGATGTGATCAGCGATGGTTCAGCATAATAGTCTAATTAACAGCTTACTGACTTTTTTGTTTAAAAACTTAAATCAGTAGAACTCTTTGGAACAAAAAATAACTAGACAAATGACATGAAATAATGAACATTGCGAGAACATAGAACCTGTGACGTATATTCTGATATAAAAAAGGTAATGTGATTTACAACTCAATCGTACAGCACTTGAAATTTGTAATTCGTCCCGATTTCTTTCTGCCGTTGGATAATGAACGAACTTGAGATGAAGCACACGTGTATACTAACGACACAATAATTATACAGTTTATAATTGGACACGGTAATGACAACGACTGATACATCTAAAAACAAATTTTAATGTGTAAAATAATTTAACAGAAAAGTATAAATTTATTTACCTTCTTTATGTTACAAAAAACGAAGTATGACCCTCTCAAGAACACGTATAAAATGATTGTAGTTATCCATAAAGATTTTATGTAAATCTTGATATTGTTATATTCTACATCAAAACCAAAACCACTGCCTACGTAGTAATTGGTAACCACTTGCATAGTAACAGCGGTTTTTAATTTTGAAGCCAGGAATTACTAGAAATCGGTTATATGCAGTCGGTACATTTTGTTATGGACTAAGCAGACACGACCGCAGCAATTGGCAAATGTTAAGTTATTCAGAATTTAGCACAATGACTAATTAAAATAAAACAAAATTCGCACACAAAAGCATAAGGATAACGACATGAAAACCATATCCGGATGTAAGGTATTACATTTAAACCGGTTTGTTGTTAAAATATTCCATGTCGCAAATTCGACTTGGCGCTCCCGAGCGGTTTATGAGCTAAATATCATATTATATTTATGAGATTGTGTTACTTAAAGTTCAATATACACAAATGTTTTAAATATTTTATAACAAGTCTTATAATATGTTTAAAATGTATAAAAAAGCATATAATACCATGTGAGTGATATACAAAAACAATGTAAATAATAGGCATTTTTTTTATAAATAAAAGTGGGCAAACGAGCGAACAGCATACGTGATGTGATTACTGACGCCCACGGACAGCCGCAACACCCAAAGGGTCGCGTCTGCGCTGCCGACCTTGAAGGAGGAAGAGGTACGCTTTTTTCTTGAAGGTGCCCATGTTGTACTGGTTCGGAAATACCGCTGACGACAACTGATTCCACAAAAAAGTTGTGCGTGATAAAAAGTTGCGCTTAAAACGCACAGTGGAAGATCGCCCGTCATCCAAGTGGTAAGGATGGAACTTGGCATTATGCCATGTACTGCGATGGTGGAAGGCAACGGCAGGAATCAATCCGAACAACTCCTCGGAACACTCCCCGTAGTACATTTTTTAAAGAAGGCAGAGAGATGCAACATCTCTCCGCAAGGCCAGTGGGTCAAGGCGGTCGGAAAGAAGTTGGTCGTCGACGATTCGAGCCGCTCTCCCCTGTATGCGGTCAAATGAAAGGAGCTGGTACTGAGGTGCACCCGCCCAAAGGAGTGAGCAGTATTCTGTATGAGGTCGAACTTGCGCTTTATAAAGAAGTAAGCGGCGCTCGGGAGCGAAATACTGCGCCGCTCTACAGAGCACAGCCGTTTTTCAGAAGCCATTTTAGCTTTATCGTCCACGGAATTGGATGCTACTCGATATGTCGATGCCAAGGATTCCAATCCTTGTGGAGGCCATAAGGTAAGTATTTTCAAGTCGAGGATAGTCAACAAGAGGATTCTTTTTGGTGGAAAACGCGCAAACTTTACGTCGATCTTCTGCGAGGTCGTGGTAATTCCCGGGGCGAGCCGGCCCATTCACGCAGCGACAAGCCGCTTCTTAGCTGTACCACTGGCATGAACAAGAATCGTTATTTGGTGTTGTAAATGACTTTCACATATGAATCATACATTTGAATTTTGTAGATCATGAATCCGTTTCTCTAACTTTAATATATATCTGTAAGAAAAATTATTTTATAAATTTAAATCACCACAATTCATTAAACGTAAGATTGATCGGTGTTAGGATCTTTGGGGAATGATGACGAAAATTATTCGAAATGTATGTATAAAGAACTAAATATTAACGGAGCAAGATAACGCAGTCATCTTTAAGTGTAAATGAAGAAACATAGAAAATATATAAAAAAAAATTATAATGAATATAAAATGCAACAATTTTTTACATAATCGACAAATCAGTGTAAACTTTTTATCCAAAATAATTAAGTCGTTACATGTCGCAGATGCGCGAGTATCAAGATTCCTCTCCGTCATAACGAGCGCCTATCCAAATCTTCTGTAGTTAACAATGTGCCTATTTATTTACTTTAATTACATAAATATTAAAAAAATATATCAATTTCTTCTTAAGAAAAATAAATTAATAAGAGTAATTATGAGTAAATCATGTATATACTCTTAGTGACTAATAAGTTAAAGAAAAACTTTTAAACGGTTTTCTGAGGTAAGAAAGAAAAGCTAAATAGGACTAGAGTAATCAATAAAAGAGTACTTAAATAAATAAAAAATCTTTAGAAATATGGTTAGGAATGCAATGTTTTTCATGTAGAAGATATACAAAAAAGTAAAAAATTAATATCTAGTTATATTGCTATGATGTCAAGAATTGCAAAATTTCTTTTTATTATTACAAATAAATTCATGTTTTTAAAACGTATTACACTTTCGAAAACTTGAGAATAACTATTTCCTTTTAACTAGAAAAGCATCCCATTTTGAATTCCAAACCTTGTATCTATTAAAATGCAAGAAAAGTAAGCGATGCGAAGTATAAAAAAGTCAAGATTTCAAAAATGTTCGCGACTTTTCAATTCAATTTTCTATTTTTTTTTTTAAATATGCCTGTCAAAGATTAAACTATTCAAAAGTAAAAACTGGTAAGATAGTTAAATGTTTAACTGCAATTACTTTTTATTTAATTTTTTTATTGAATTAAAATTTATTATATTAATTAAAAAAATAAACGTAATTTTCATGTCTGTTTAAAATCAATAAATAATAAAGGAACATATGATTTTACATATTTATACCAAGATTGAATGTTCGTATTAAAATAAATATAATATTTAAAGTGGCCTGTTAGCTCTGAAATTATAATTATAAATACAAGGAAGGTAATACGAATAATTTAAGATGCGAGAACAAATTTTATTCATGAGTCTCGATCATGAATATTCAGGCGGTTGCAAAACCGACACTGTGTTGCCCTCAAGCGTTTATCGTAGATGTTTTCACTAATTAATATCTACATATAATGAATGGAAAATCTTAAGAGAAGAACTATTAGTTCCTAGTTTAAGTAAAATTTTTAATTATAAAATATCCAACATATTTTGCATAGTTAAGTAATAAATGCCATTAAACAGTTTTCAGGTTATGTAAGTCGCAAGAACTCTATCAGAGAGGACACTTCATGCGTTTGGCAGATACCAGAGTCTTAAGTACAATAAATAAGTAGATGCCTCAACCGAGGAGACCAAGGAGTGGGCCAAGGAAACAGATGTATGATATAGAAGAAGTTCTTAGAAAATTGCGAAAATTAACTTGATTGAGGAAGATGGCAGAAAGTATCGAGGTCTGGAAAGAATTGTACAGGAGGTTCATAACTACCAAAGGTTGTAGCGCCTTCAAGTAAGTAAAGAGTTCTTCTTCTTATCCTTAGCATTTGTTCCGTCTTTTGACAGGGTCTGCCTTTCTAATTTGTTCTGTCCCGGACATAACTTACTTTACAAAAACAATAAAAAATTATACTTAAAAAAGCTAGTAGCTATATTTAATTGTAAGTAATTTCAATAATCCTTTATTAATCTGCTTATTAAGCAACGCGACGTATGAAATAGTTTTCGGTTTTAGTTGTAATATTTTTGTTACGGATTAACTTTATATTTAGTTATAATTCGGAAGGCTGCCCGCTATTGACTCTAATTAAAAATGAAGAGTGTTGATATCTCATTTAGCATATCAAAACAAAAACAAGAAAAGAGAAAATAAGGATAATTATATTGCTATTTAAAAAAAAGATGTTTTTTTATACTCCTCGGCAACATGTACAAAAATAAACCATTGATTTTTGACAATTGTCTCTATTACTCTACCCTCAATGTAAAAGGCGACTAAGGAAGGAACAATTTCAAGGAAAGCAAAGTACTTTTCCTAAATAGTTACCAATATACTATGCCCGATAATTCCAATGATAACAACTGTGTAACATGTTATGTAAATAATATTTTATGGGAGGCCTATTGTCAATATTAGACAGGGTAAAATGATGATTTGATCAACATAATTAAAGCATTTTTACATGAATAATGTAAATTTAAAAACATTTAAGAAATACCTAAATCATTGATAAATCTGTAACAATTTCAGGTTTAACAACACACGAATGCTCCGAGTTTTATTTTTTCAAGTTCCACAGCGCTTTAATTATACGAGAATTAAAAACGGAAATGAGAACGAGTCTCTTGTTTCTTCAAATTTAAAATAAACCTGCATTCTGAAAATTTGCTAGAGGAATTGTTAAAATCATTCTAAACCTTCAACCTATAAACGGAATATATTCACAAAAGAGAAGAACTGAAGAGGTAAAAATGGTAATGAAGTAAAAAGTATTTTATCTTTTTCATTTAATGAAACGATGAGATGATCGAGACGTACTTCTTATGGTAAATGACTTTCCTGACCACAACAACGCGACCCTAGTTAAGATAATATACACAGGTTCATATTCAGCTCATCGCATTGAGAGATGAGATGTTAAATCTCATTAACTCAGTAATTTCACTAGCTTACAACTCTCTCCAAAGCAAAACACGGTAATGTTTGCACACTACTATTTGTTGGCAGCAATGGGCCTTAGTTGGTACCAAACTAGACATTCTGCGGCGACAGACACCGACCACTAGCGTGTTCTTAACTATATTTCCGTTCCTTCCAAAAAATTGGCGTAACTAAACAAATTGCAACCAATTAGACTGCGTAAGAAATAAAATACTTGAAAAGAGTTACCTTCTTAGCATTTAAACCCAGAATCGCGTAAATTTTGCTGTTTATATATTTGAAATAAAATTGGACCTAAGAACTCTTGATAGTATGTAGTGCTGCGCGGAAATCTTTCCTAGCACCTAACTGCTCTGTAATTTCGTCGCTTCATTAGATGAAGAAAATCGTTTGCCAAAATCTGATTGAAAATTTCAGATTTTGTATATTTTATTTATGCTACTTCGATAGTAACCTAAGTTTTATTTAAATATGTAGGTATTTACTGCAGATTAGTTTGTCAAGTTGTTCTTACTTTAAAAATATCTGAGATGCATATTACAAAAAAATCTAGAGAAAAAAGGTCTAACTTTTGAAAAATATTGAATTTCGTCAACATACGCTCTTAAAGTTTCCTCTGAATCCGGTGACCCAATTCTCCGCACAGTCAAGACTCCTTCATCGCGAAAAATTTCTACAATGTGCATGGCTAGCATTTTCAAATATTAAATTTAATTTATACAACGGATAATGTAGATTGATTAATTTATGAATGTATATTACGCGATAACCCATCATAAAAACAAATACAATATCACAAAATATTTACGAATCCTACGTCTATATCATTATATTTATGGTTGTACAGGAAAAAATACAATAATAGACATACAATATAACACGAGGAGACAAACATTAATATGAATTTGAATCGAATTTACTGGAAAGGGATATATACTTACTTGTTTATTTATGTGACGACCTACTTTATATTCCTACTGCCAGGACCCTGCGCCTTCACACCCAAGGAACAAGCCAAGTTGAAAAAGGCTGGCCAAGTGCGGAATGGCGAATGCCGTATATTCTCAAATACATATGTGGTAGATTATGTAGTTGTTGTTCTTGGAACTTGTTGGTTGTTAGTTTTTTCAATGTATTCCTATAAGGATATTATGTAGAAGCTGATCGAGGAAACGTATCGATCAAAGAAAGATGAGTTCATTTTCCAAATGTGATACAAATTGACTGAGTGAGTTCATATTCCAAATGTATACAAACGTCCTCTTTAATTAAAACTGAATTATCAACGCTAGTGATATACAATTACAAACAAAACGCAATTTGATAAAGAATACCTTTTTTACAACGTGGGGGAAATGCCTACCTTCGCGGGTTCAAAGACAGGTTAAACTTGCACCGACTAAAACCACCACGATGTGCTACCGTTGTCACTTTAAGACAGGGTCACGGGAACGCATTCGCACACCTCCGCAACCCCGCTACCGCCGGCTGCACAGCGCAGCTCCACCTTGGGGTAAAAATTCTTCCCCTTTCGTCCTTTGTTATTATACAGCGCGCCCTCATCTCTACTTTTTATCTTCACATGGACAACAGATCCCTCGAATCAGTCACCCAAAGGTCACGAGAGCCAGCAGAGCATGTATGTCTCAGCTCCCTGCGGCGGATCTGGTCTTAGGCTCCGCCACCAACTATCTATAGGGAGAGCGACGAAATGCAATACCGACACTCCACTCTCCCTGCGATTCCAACTCGGTTGCAGTGGACAGTAAACACGGCGCCTCGTACACCGCACCCTGCCT